>CALNVZ010000649.1:32408306-32460208 GCA_940671915.1 Paracentrotus lividus | reverse complement strand
ATCTTCTTTTTATACTCTTTCTTCCATTAAGCGTTTGATTACACATTTTAAGAAATATTTTTTGAATAAGAGAAAAAAGAAGAATAAATTCATAAAAAGTCAGTTATATACTAATAAAACCTTCTTGAATTAATTAAATTTCGTAAATTATGTCAAACAGAAAAAAAAGCGAGGATATATTTATTGAACAAAGCTTATCATGTTTTGTGGTTGAGCTAAAACTTTAAAAAAAGTTTCTCATAAACTACATGTATATTTATTCAAAACATTATGGGGAAAGGTGGGAAATGAAATTATATTGAGTATAAGCCACATTCATTGGTATGCAATTTTACATCAATACTTTTAACCGTAAACAAGTATATTGTTCAATTTATACATAATTTATGTAGCTTTCTTTGTATGAAATCATAGTATAATGATTTGAGCTGGTTATACTATAATGTCTGTAATATGTTTATTTTTATTGAATGGTTTATCGAAAATACAAACAAATCATCCCTAACATGCTTCAGGCTGAAATACATTTAGTTCAACAAAAATGAGTGCAATAAAAGTTACAAATAGTTAAAACATATCAAAATTCAAACATACATGTAGCTAAAGCAATAATCTAATGTAACATCTGAGAAAATTGTTTACAAGAATTAGGGGAGATAGATAGATAGCTTGTAATGTAGACTTAACTTATAATTACTATACACAATGCCATTTTTATTCCGAATTTCATCTCTCATATGACAAAAGTGTTACTAATCACGTTTATTATGCACGACACTAGAAGACAGAACGAATGTCATCGACACATAGGATGCACAACGGAAGAGCTATTCACAGAATTTAGGGAAATTAGTAAATAAAAACAATAATAATAATATAATAATAATATAAAATAAGAAAAAAAAAAAAAAAAAATTATAGATTACATGTTCATATTCCACAATGGATGTAGTTTGTAGTTTCATATTTCAAACATTTCACATAACATATAATCATTTTAAATAGAAAGGCATTTACAATGATCTTATTCTAAGTTTATAGAATGATTTGTCACTTTGCTAAAATCTGATCTAAGGATCAAAGTGTAAGCACTAAAATTCAATAAGCTAATGTTTTGCTTAAATTCCTGCATTAGTAAAAAGAAAAAATAAAAAAAAAAATTATATAAAAAATAAAAATAAACAAAAAAAAAAATAGAAAAAAAAGGAAAGAAAAGAAAACCAAAACAAAAAAAAAAAAAAAAAGAAAAATAAAAAAAAGAAAAATAAAAAATAGAATAATAAAAAGACTGATGTGAAACATTGTGATTCCGTATCTAATCGTGTTATGACGAGCAGAATGTGTTCTTGATGTAGTGTGATATGTTAGTAAAAATTGAGTGAGAGTTTTATTCTATATGAATGTTTTACAGAAATCGAAATAGATGAGGACGGAGACAGATTTTACATGTGAAATAGCGGAATTATAATAGACAAAGGGAAAGATATATTTATGAAAAGAAAATGTCAGAATGGATATTACACAAAATGAAGCTATTCGTTTCCGACGAAGCCCGCGTGCTTCGTTTGCTTATTTTATCCTCTCGCGTCTGGCTCAGAAAGTCAACGCCATTCCCCATCAATTTGATTTATATCGACATCATATCAACTGCCATCACTGCCCAATGCGCGAGCTAGCAATGTTTATTGTCATTTTATACCCGTTTCGTAAACAGTTTCCAAGCCATACGCCGTGCCCGATTTTATTTTATATATCTGGCAGCGGCACTCTGTTATTACTTTATTCATTGTGCTGCTAGCTACTGCTCCATATACAACACGACTTCCTATTCCAAAACCCATTTTTAGAATCATTAACATAATATTTATAAACAGATTTCTCTTTTCGCTGATTTATACCGCTCGTTATCAAAGTATAATGCATGTTGTAATGTGTTCCACTGCTTGCCAGTCAAGAGTCTGTAAGGCAATACTTGACAAAAAGTCACACCCACACCACACACACACACCCTTAAGTACCAGAATATAAATTTGTATGTATTATATTATTTTAATAGATTATTATTTGCGACCTATGGTCCCTAGAGATATGTAGTTCTTTGTATGTAATCCATACCGTAAATTTGATATAAGAGTCCATTTCTGAAGTCATCAAAGTAAGTTATTATACGCTGTAATTATGCTAGTAACATGACGATCATATGTTGTCCGTATATGGTTTCACATGTTATATGAGCTGTTAAGATGATTCACCTTCAAGAGGTCCGGACAGGTTGCTAAATCTTACATGATTAGTGCTAGATTTACTAGATGTCCAGTGTTCTAGTAACCCTGATAGCTGATCATACATGTAAACCAAACTTCCGTAAAAAGAAACTTTGGTTGGTTTGAAAGGGATTCCTATCGTACCATTGCTAATTGCACGTAATCCAAAAAGAAAATGAAACAGAATATTCTATTTCAAGCACTCAAAGTATGCAGGGTTACCTTGTTCGAATTTTATCATGCAATTTCTGACAATTGCTGAATTTAACATGAAAAGTGACACGTTTTACTTCATTTAAACATGTTTGATAATGTATTTTACTGAGAAACGGGAAAAAGTAATATATTTGACGATAGTAATTTATGTTGTATGGTATTGTATTGATTTATTCAGACAAATATGTCTATGGATGCAGAAAAGATTTTTAAAAACTTAGAGTCTGCACCCCGATAAAAACAAATAACAAGAAAATTATTATGGCATCAAATAAACAAGGTTACATAATAATCATTATAACAAGATACATCAAATACTCGAAATGTACACATTTGCGGAAAGAATATGATCTGAGCACTGAATATAAGCCATTCGGATCATAAAAACCAGTTTGTTTAGAAAGGGCTAGGTAAAAACAAATAATTACATTTATAAAAAATAATTGTACAATATTATGTTTTTATTAGTGTAAGAAAAACCGGAAATATAAAATATTTACCACTAATTTTCATGATTATGAGTTTCTCAAATAAAAGTTACTAAATACAATTTTATGAGATGAAATAAAATATACGACTTTTCGTTTCCAATTACAATGTTATCCTTTCTTATAATCGTTAATTTGGTCAACACTACTTGCTAACAGTCCCTTTGGTATATAGATTCATTGTGCTACTACATATTAAAGCTTGTACAGTTGAAGTATCGTTAACCTGAATATTAATAGATCTTTTCACCTTCGCAACTATTCAAGCGACCCATTTTGACAGCACCAGATAGAGTATGAATGCTATTCTTAAAATAATTTTAATCATTCATAATTGTGTCATTGTACAAAACTGAGACTAACATCAAAACAATAGTACCTCGTGTTAATGACCTTTTTATCACATTACGGGCTTCGTCGGAAACGAATAGCGTTCATTTTGTGTAATATCCATTCTGACATTTTCTTTTCATAAATATATCTTTCCCTTTGTCTATTATAATTCCGCTATTCACATGTAAAATCTGTCTCCGTCCTCATCTATTTCGATTTCTGTAAAACATTCATATAAATAAACTCACACACACACACACACACACACACATCCCCTCACAAATACGCACACACGCACATACGCACACCTATCTCTTTGGCTCCCTCTTTTTCCATCAATATTATTACACCACGGATTCTAAGCCAACAAGCATATAGCTTTTAATTTAGGCTACCTCGTCTTAGTCGTATATTTACACAATGACAATTCTATAAACAGTTAGAATAAGATCCAATTGTAAATGCCTATTCTATTTAAAAATGATTTATTGTAACTGTGAAATGTTTGAAATATGAAACTACAACTACATCCATTTGTGGAAATATGAACATGTAATCTATAATTTTTTTTCTTTTTTTTCTTATTTATTATTATTATTAATATTATTATTATTTCTTTTTTACTAATTTCCCTAAATTTCTTGAATAGACTCTTCCGTTGTGCATCCATAGTGTGATGCACTTCCGTTTCATACCGTGATAGTAAACACCTTGTCATATGAGAGATGAAATTCGGAATAAAAATGGCATGTGTTAGTAATAATAAGTAAGCTACATTACAAGCTATCTATCTTATCTCCCTAAATTTTGTAACAATTTTCTCAGATGTTACATAATTAATTGCTTTAGCTACATGTATGTTTTGAATTTTGAATGTTTTAACTATTTGTAACTTTTATTGCACTCAATTTTGTGAACTAAATGTATTTCAGCCTGAAGCATGTTAGGGCTGATTTGTTTGGTATTTTCGATAAACCATTCAATAAAAAATAAACATATTACAGACATATAGTATAACCAGCTCAAATCATTATACTATGATCTTCATACAAAGAAAAGCTACATAAATTATGTATAAATTGAACAATATACTTGTTTACGGTTAAAAGTACATTAGTATAAATTGCATAACCAATGAATGTGGCTTATACTCATAAATTTCATTTCCCACCTTTCCCCATAAATGTTTTGAATAAATATACATGTAGTTTATGAGAAACCTTTTTTTAAAGTTTAGCTCAACACATAAACATGATAAAGCTTGTTCAAAATAATATATCCTCGCTTTTTTTCTGTTTGACATAAATTTGACGAAATTTAATTAATTCAAAAGAGTTTATAGTATATAACTGACTTTTTATGAATTTATTCCTTTTTTCTCATTAAAAATATTCTTAAAATGTATAATCATAACGCTAAGGAAAAAAGAAAAAAGAAGAAGAAAAAAAAAGAAGGAATAAAGAACCCTCTGTCGCTATATTTCGTTTGGGTTAAGTTGGTAAATTTATCTCCATTCACAACTATATATTGATGACCCTGCCCATTTGATTTGTTGTCGTATATAACGTTGCTCCAGTTTTGATTGGTTTTATAAAAAAGAAATATTATTATTCATAGTGGAAGTCAATATTTTTTTAATGCCATATGGTTGAAAAAAGGAAAACTTTTGTTAAAAGCCTCTTTTATGTCCTTTTATTCCACATAAACCTATTAATAAATCAAAAGTGATCAAAAGCCCCAGATCGCGGTTAATTGATAATCGCAGTTACGATTAGATAGAATTAAAATTTTATTTCTAACACGTAATTAGACTATCAACCGCTGAACTATTTTTTAAATCATATATTAGCAATAATAAACAGAACAAAATATCTTGTTTGTTTGAATCATTATAAAACCGATTACATCCCAATTGATACTAATGACAATAATGATCATAATGATGATTATGATGTTGATAATAATGATGATGATAATAATGATAATAATAATAATAACAATAATAATAATATGATAATAATACTAATAATATTGATGATAATATTAATAACAATAAATAATAATAATAATAATACTAAAAATAACATCAGCACTTAAAAAGAAAATGATGACACAAAGATAATAAATATAGGGGAGACCGGGTATGGAAGTTACACGGGTCAGTTGTTACAGTTCTCAGTGTGCTAAGTTGGAACAAGAGAGTTCGTGCTAACTGGCATCTATATACAGCCTACACATAGCTGTGATGAACTGCCGGTCGTGAGGTTTCTCCGTTGTTTTATTAAAAAGTAAATCAACAAAAACCATTTTTTAAAGTTCCAAGTGAATTTTTGACAAAAATTAAAATTTGTAATAGATCTTACAACTGAAGGCACATGATGATAGTCTGGTATTGTGAATATAGTACATGTATGTCACTAATATACCCCTGAGCCATGCCCTGTTGTTCTGCCTAATGGCTTTACTACAGTTGATTTTATGTGTAAAATCACCAATGGGGTAGGTTGTTACAACAACCTACTCCATGTCGATGTAACAACCTACCCCAATTACATTCAATTTCAATTCAATTACACATGTAAAGTAATTTTGTTTTAATTTTCAGGTGTTAATATTTTGATATTTCTATTATTACTGTCGTCGACTCTAGAGCTCTACTTGATCTACTGTTAACGATACCAAGAAACTGGAAAGTTGAAACAAAAGTATGGTATAAGAGATTTACACATTGTAACAAATTATCCCGTATGTTTATATAATAACAATTTACCCAGTGTGGTGTAACAACTTACCCCGTATACGGGGTAGGTTGTTACAAAAAATGTCTTCATTAATTATGTTTACATGTTTTCAAGTTTTATGTGCCTCAGGTTTTAGCCAACATAATAGGCTGACTACAGACCCAAAATGGAGTGTGTGAGTACTTTCATTAGAATTATCTGGCCCAAAATGTGAATTTCGTATCGTCCATACCCGGTCTCCCCTATTATATCCATAACAAAGCATCCAGGGGAAACTATTCATTGATATGAAATCATCACTCAAAATATTGTCAAGTGAAAGAAAATGTCGATTTAAAAAAAGTTTTTTGTTAAAATCTAAATAACAAAGACCACAGAATCTTTCTTTTACTTATCATGATATTTCAATTTCTCAAATTGAATTACGTAAAAAAAAAATGAAAAAAAAATGACATAATTACACAATACAAGATCATATTCTAAAGTGTATACTATTTTTCTGTTTTGGCTAACCAAAACCACAACATTTTTTATAAAGAGGCTATCTGCAACTGTAATTCATAGCACAACAATACACATTCCAAATCACATCCATCATTCTAAAAATCGGCCAATGGCATCATGAATTATTGATCAATATTGGTAGCGAGAAATGTTTTGACGATGAGCTCAAATTTAAAGAATATTTTGACATAGATAGAAAGATTTTCACTTTTTGACGAATGAATTACAATAAAATCTGTTTATTATTCATTCCGCATATGAACAATACCCGTTGTATCACATTCTACCACAATCTATCAATATAAAACGATCAAACTATGAAATAAAAGGACACATTTTACATCAACCTCAAAAATACGTAAATAGCAAAACAAAGAAAAATAAACGGCAAAAAAATGAGAAGATTTTTTCGAAAATAGTGGGACATGTAATATTTGGCAAACAAAATTTCACCACGAATGCCGAAGGAAAAGTTTCACAACTTTTGAGCTGCGAGAAAATCGATATTCACAATTTATATCGGTAGGCCTATGTAATTATTTTTTCCTGGAAAAAAAAAATCATATATTTACTAAACAATTACAATTAAAGAAGCCTTGCGGGTCTGTCAGACACGTAAACGAATGTAAAATTTATAGTCATATTAAATAACATCGATAAATTTTGTTAGCAGACATGCACATGTACACGAATATAATTGTTTAAATTAATCAACGATAAAATAAAGCCATTATTTGTTTTTCTAAAGCAGCTAAGCTACGCCAAATGATACAATACACATTAAAACCTCTCCTGAAAAAATAAAAAAGAAAAGAAAAAAAAAATGGATGAAACAGTGATGAGGCTTTGTAATCGGGTGTAATATATTCCCGATCAAGGCTTCTACTGATTGCAAAAATATTTAATTTGAAATTTGAAACATAAATGCAGGACATCGAACATTTTTCAAAGCCCCGTCGCGTCGCGTCGGCTGCGAATGGGGAAGTGAGTGGAACCATGTCTCGTCTCGGCGTTGTCGTCCGATTCAGAGGTGTGTCATATGCACAGCCAAAAATTTAGGTTGTACATTTCTAAGCTTAATCACTTTAAGCCTAATTTTTACTTTTTCCCGTTAATCATTCCTCAAATAGATCTTTCAGTAGTAGTAAAGGCGGGGAATCATATTTACATTAATTTAAAAACAAAACAAAACAAAAACCGCAGAAAAATAAAAAAATATGAATACCATGACACTTATAATTGGCAATGGAACGAAATTAGTTTTCAGCACCTATGAGATAATTACAGCTTTTGCAAGCTTGATGATATTTAGCGAAAATTGCTCGAGAATGAAATTCTTAGGTATTATTTTCCCCTCCCAATTTCGGTTTTACGACGTAGTGATATAAAATTTGACAGATTTTTTGTTATTAATCGTTTTGTGATATCCCCGGAAAAATGATTTTATTTAACATTTTACTCATATATTTGATTTTTACCCTTCTGACGTTAATCAAAACATGATTTATGAGAAATTAGTAGGCCTCGGCCTACACATCAATTCCAATTTCCACTAAATCCAGATGTTGATACGATATTGAAACGATCTATTTTAAATTCACTTAGTAGATACTGATTTTTTCTTTCATCTTAAAATTTTAGATAAGGGTCTACAAAAAAGGGTGTATTATGCCCATGATAAGCCTACAAAATACACAGAAAGAGCTAAGGAAAGTAACCAATAAAAATACCCTTCTCCTTCTAACATGAATCACATTTCTATACATGGTCATTTATACAAAATAATTCGGAGCAATCATTCATTAATAATCAAATCAATCTCGTTTTATAAGCAGGGATGCAAAACCCTTAATTCCGCCCCATTGACTTACCTGCATCAATCCCGTAAACAGCTTATCCAACCCAACACACAGCGCAAAACCAGAACACAACCAAGCGATACAAAGCTCTGAAATTGTTGTAGTGGCTGGCGCGCTCAGCCTAGGCAGTCGTCTGCTCTTTCGCATGAGTCGCTCAAAGCTCGGTGTAGATGCCCTGTATCTCGGTCAATGCATTCATTGCCGTCCCAATTTCCCTGCCTGCCTCACATCCCCGTCTCCTCGCCTCTCACGTCCTCGACCTTCGGCTGACCGTGACTTTGATGCCCGTATAGCCCACAGCGTGAAAGCAACGGCTGCGCTTGTTTACACGCCGTGTGCTATTTTCAGCATCCATCGCTGGCTGGCTGAGAAATCCGCCGTACGCGTTGGGGTCATCTCGGGTCGAGCGCGCGGTTGGGCTGGAGGAGGCCTGGTGAGCGCGGCGAGCGAGCGATGGGCGGCCATTATTATTTATGACTCTCGTAATGCGCATGCGTGTGCATAATGAACTTGGCATTAAATTGGAGATTGAGGTCGGAGCTAGACTGCGGCAGCCTCGTTCGTGACATTTACCTCGAAACCTCTCTCTTCTTCTCTCTCTCTGTTTCTCTCTCTCCGGCCTCGATGTAGGAAGGGTTTGCAGACTCAATTTAGATTGTCAGCGACTGAAGTGATCCCCACATCTAGGGCATTGGGTGTGTTGATATGAAGGCTAATGGTTGAGGCTATATTGACTATTCAAGGAGGGTTTTCTAGAAATGGGTCTTGTAAATAAACGTACATGCTGGAAAGAATAGCGCCCTATTCCAGTTAGTTCAATATCTTGTCACAGTTATTTTTCTTGGACTTGAATCGATCTGAATAAAATAGATTCTCCATGTTTGCTATTTGCCACTGAATACACTGCAATAAAATTAACAGCGGTTGGACTTTCTTCTTTTCCAAGTTAGCACATGAAATGAAAAAGGTAAAGCCAGACATATTAACTGAGAGAGTTGATAAAGAGAATATCCAGAAACGATTATGAGCAGGTAATATCGTGATACTGCTCGTCCCTGGATGTGTTACAGATGGAGAATTGTAGAAACAAACACAAAAAAAAACAACATTTGAATGAAAAATAGTGTGTTTTTTGTTTGTTTTTTTGTTTGTTTTGTTTGTTTGTTTGTTTGTTTGTTTGTTTGTTTGTTTTGTTTTGTTTTTGTTTGTTTGTTTGTTTTTTTTTTGGGGGGGGGGGAATATGTGATATGCCATAAAACATGCAAAATTGTAGAAGGAACATTTGATTCAATAAACAAATAGGGTACATGCAGGTAATATGGGCCAGCAGGTAATATAGGCCACCTGAAGCAAATCATGTCGTAACCGTCGACCGGTGACCGGTTACCGGTGTGAGCACCATAATGTTGTTCATATGAACTGTATACGAAAATATATAGTCGTGAGAGCATCTGATGCCGAAATTTCTCTGAGAAAATTGCTGAAAACCAACAAGGTAGGTAAAACTTACGGCATTTTTTAACCCTGATGCAAAATTTGACATTTCACAGAATGTGATGGTGAAAGAGTGTTTGAGGGGGTAACCTCAGTTGTTTTGTATATTTAGTAAGCTTATAGTTTCATTTTGATCATACTAGCGTGTACAAGTCAATTTGTTTTAGTGAAGGGGTGCAATGTGGCATTGAATGCTTGCCTGACACAGCAACATTAGTGCAGGTAATATGGGACATCCAAAATGGCGGAAATGATTCTGGTACTTAGTATGGGGATGAGGCATCAATGTCTTTGCCACGATTTTTTGGGGTATATTCACAGTATATAATAAATATAAATAACTTATTATAGGCCTATATTGACTTGTATAATGAAAATAATATTTAAATAATATTAAAAAAAGAAATGACATACAAAATACATAACAATGAAATATATAGTCAAAGGATTTACTGAAGGGTCTTATAATTTCAAATGATATCTTAAAGTTAATGATTTTCAACATTTTAAGCAAATTCCAGATATGGTAGAGTTATTGTAGTTTTAAAAACATACATTAAATACATGTGCCCATATTACCTGCACATGCAGGTTATATGGGCACTTTGGTGATGACGTCAACATTTGAATATTGGCAGATCAGGGGGGGGGTTTTGGTGATAATTTTTTTTTTCTTCACAATAAAAGTGTAGAGCAGTAGTTATTGATTATATAAACAAAGATTAGACTGTGTGTCATTTTCGGTAGATTTTATGCAATATTTAGGCCAATGAGCCTTTAGGGGGGCCATATTCACTGCCATGTACCTACATACACAAATACCAGTATAATGATTCTTTAATCTTTAAGTCAGGCTCTGATACATGTAATTGCAGAGATGGGTCCCAAATGAGGAAATTGAAAAAACACTGGATAAAAAATGCTCTTTAAAAAATTCGTTTTTTTTTTTGTAAGATAATATTTTAATCATTATTAATTCGTTCTTATTTATTATTATAAGGCTTCTTTCCCGGTCGATTTTTAAACTAATTTTCAATCGAATTCGTTAATGTCATCAATTTAAACGATAACCTTTCCCGAAAGCGGGTGCTATCGGTTAATGATTAACGTTAACGTTTTTAGCAGCACTCGATTTCCGTTTAATGTTTTTCGTATCGTTAATGACCATGTTCGTATTCTTTATGTGCGATCAAACAGTGTTTCTATGTGCAGTGAATTTCGTTACATTGCATGAATCACAATTCGTACGATCAATTAAAAAAATTTCCAGCTGTAAAAAAGGGAAGTGGAGGTGAGCTTCCAAGCAGGTCTAATTCGTTTTTAGGCATGCAATTTAAAAAACGTTTTAGGCCTATCCGTGTGAACACACGGAAAGCAAGGGGTGGCGAATGCACATGGTAAACACAAATAATTTAATAAGCAATAATTTGTATCCAGAGGCTGCCGGAACGACTTTGAAAGTGGGGGGGGGGGAGTGGGGGCACTTTTTTTCTGAAAAGGGGCTACTTTACCTCATGGGCATAATGAAGCAAAATTTTATGGGATAGGAGGGGCTCGGTATAAAGAGTATTTCATATTAATTATGCTTTCAATTATATTGATTTTTGATGAGATTAAAAAGTGCCCCCTTTTAAAAGAAAAATGTACATTTTGGAGTATTACCAAGCAAATTTAAAGTTTAAGCAACGTGTAAAGTATTGCCCCCCATGGATAAAGTTAAATACCAATTGCAAATAGATTTCCAGTATGTTTTAAATGATTTTAAAAAACCATAGAGTGCTAGAACAGGGCAATAAAAATACGTTTAGAAGGATGTTAATAGGTTATATATATATATGTGCTTCTGACAACACACTTTTACAATATTGCATATTACCCTACAGGGTAATTGGTCTCTACTGCGTTTGCTGTATTACTTTCTTTATGCTGGAGACTCGCATAGGCGACCAGGGGAAAAATTTGAGTTTAAAAAAAGAAACTGTGGAGGAAAAAGGGTTCTTTTAGTAAACAAAGAGTGCCCCTATTTTTTTATGCGAAAAAGTGTGTCCGTGGGCCTTTCAAGAAGTCTAAAAGTTTTTTTTTTTTAATAAAATGAAAAGTGTTCCCTTTGTAGTTCAATGAAAAAGGGCACTTTAGTAACGAAAAGGGACAAATTTGTTATTTTTTTGGGCATTACGGTCATCCAGAATGTCATATGTAACGGTCACAGGGTACGGTATAAATTGGTCAATATTGTGCGATCTTGCATCTTTTCTCTCTTTTTTTTTTCCTTTCCTTGTTTGTTTTGTTTGTTGTTGTTGTTTTTTTGTTTTGTTTTTTTGTGGGTGATTGGGGCGGGGCGCTGGTCTACGGGCTTATTTTGGTCAAATGCTGAATTTGTATATGAATACATACATGAATCTAATTGTCACTTAGGTCTATTGTACCAATGCGCAGGATCCAGGGGGCGCCAGCGGGAAAGCCCCCCCCCCATCCCGCAACAACCAAAACAAACAAAAAAAAAAAAAAAAAAAAGGCAAAAAAGAGGATGTAAGAAAAAAAAAGATGCCGGACCTCCGTCCGCTACTACGCCCGATACATCTCCCCTCTCAACCCGGTGACGGTGCTGTGATGGCGCGTGGGTGATCGTGTGCTGCCTGTTGTGTACTGATCGGTTGGAGTTGGTTCTTGGTTGTGTGCATCGTAGCCTGGAGGGTGATTATGGCAGGCAGTGGTGCGCCTCGATCGGCTACGTCGTTGTAGCTCTGCGGCGACTACTAGTGCCCCCTCTCTTCCCCCTCCACTGGGACCAATCTACGCCGATGGGGCGCGTTACATGATGGACTGTTTTGATGGGCCGGAAGGCCGAGAAATTTTTAAACGCCCCGTACCCCCCCTCATGTTATGCAAGTTTCTAAGCGCAGCCCCTATTTGCTTTTTATACACATTATTATGTTTTTTATTGGTATTTTGTTTTGTAAACGTCTTTCGTTTTCCGAGCAGACATAATAATGTAGTTTGTTAATTCGTTCTGATAAACGCAAACATTATTGTCAGCTTATGTTTTTTGTTTTTGTTTTTGTTTGTTTGTGTGCGGTGTTGTTTTCCAAGCTCAGGGGCTCCCCCTTCCCGCCACTTGGAATGCCAGCTTAGCAGTCTTGCGTCGATTACTCTGAGAGAGAACTAGCACGAGGCATGTGCTCATAACGTGGATAGTGCCAATTTTATTTCCCTACGCCGAATCTAACATTCCCTAATTTGTATACAGTTTACTTCTAAAAGTTGGATGCCCCAAAACCGAATTGAAATTCACCAGAGAAGGAATTTTACGATGGACTTTCTACGGAGTCGGAAGAGTGTGTGCATGCTGGAGAGCGTTGCGTTAGGTCTAGTCGGCTGAGGGTTGGTGATATAGGTTTCGTGTGTCGGTCGACGCGGCGCCGCGATCTGTATATATTTGTGTCGTTGAGTGGTGGTTTTGAGTTTTGGCCTAACATAAGAATGTCATCAGTTTGCAGGATTTGTAATGGATCACATTCCGGACGAAAAGCGCCGGAAAGAAATGTTCAAATCGATCGGAATAGTTTTTAAAAACTTGACCGGGAAAACCTATTATTATTATTATTATTGTTATTATATTATTATTAATTAATTATTATTATTATTATTATTATTATTATTATTATTTTATTGATTATTATTATTGTTTATTATTATTATCATTAATTATTTAATTATTATTATTATTATACTATTAATTATTTCATTATTATTAGTTATTATTATTATTGTTATTTATTATCATTAATATTACTTATTATTATTATTATTATTATTATTATTATTATATTAATTAATTATATTATTATTCTATTACTATTTATTATTTATTATTATTATTATTAGTTATTTATTATTATTGTATTATTATTATCATTAATTAATTATTATTATTAATTTATTATACGTATTATTATTATTATTATTATTATTATTATTATTATTATTATTATTATCATTAATTATTATTATTATTATTATCATTATTATTATTATTATTATTATTATTTATAATTAATTAATATTATTATTATAATACTATTATTAGTTATTATTATTATTTTATTTATTATTTATTTATTATTTATTTTATTTTATTTATTTATTTTTTTTTTTTGGGGGGGGGGATGATATGATACCTGTAACCACACGCAAGATATGCATCCGCAAAATGGAAAATTCATCTTTCCTAATTATGTTGAGAGCCTTAAATATAATAATATATGATATTTTGAAAATTACGTCTTTGAAAAATATCGGAAGGTAAATCCCGTCCCTCGATGATTCATGAGGTCGACATCAGATATCATAACGCCATGCGCTAGTCCAATAACATAATATATCACAGAATGTATACTGTGCCTCATGTATCTTATTTCAGATATGTTCATATTCATGACTTTGTGGGGTTTTTATCGGGGTCTAAGGCTCACAAAAATAATAAATGCCACAATGTTACATGTCATGTTTCCCAAGCTGCCAGGTTGTGTGTAGGTCGTTTTACAATTTGAGCTTTTTTTTTCTTTAGGCTGGACGGCCAAAATTACAGCTTTGTAGCATAAGTAGTGTGTAACTCTCTCTCTCTCTACAAGAGAAAACAAAAAGTCAAAACAAACAACCAAACGAATGAAAACAGTCTACTCTTGTCGATGGGGTGGTTTCAGAAAGAGGGAATTTAGCAAGGAGGAACTTCGATTGAAGTCTGGGAGTGTAAATGTTATTTTCACTCGATATATAGTAGGGCCTCCTATCCTATTGATCATGCTCAACGATCATCTTAGAGCCGGATCACTGGGGGGTACCACCGGAAATGACCTGTTATAGCAGATTCAGTTTTAGTTTGATTTTGATAGTTTGTTCTCTGTTGTTGGAGCGCCCGAGCACAGGAGTGTCGTAATTAGTGGTTTGTTGGTTGACATGTTTGCGGGGTTGGTTGGATTGGGGCTTGTTATGGGTTGAGCTTGAGGCGTGTGTGTGTTGTTTTTTGTTGTTGGTTGGATGGCATTGTGTTTTCGTTAGTTGTTCCAGGTGTGGCTTGGTCTTGATTTTGTTCGTTGGGCTTTGTCTGGATGGTAGGTTGGGCTTTTTTCTGGTGGTGATGTGTGATCTACTTTGTAATTGGAAACGTGTGGCGCACACTTTTGGCCTTTTTCTCTCTGCGACATTGGTCAATTGTTAAGGGTACGGGAAGGTCTGCACCGTTACAGATGGTCAAGAGAACTGAGGTTTCACGGGTGGTGACTTAGAAAGTCTCCTGGCGCTTTGAACTCCGGAATGCCGGATGTTTTCCTCCGGAAGGTCACATGACCAGGTTTCCCCTCCAAGAATTCACTTCCTACTATATTTTGGACACATGAGATAACCTTTCATTTAATAGATTGTTTATGTTAAGTAGATTTAAAAATGTTAATTTTTACTGATAAATCTATAAGGGAATCGCCCCTATACAGTGCGTATCAATACAAACGGGACAGTTTTGAAAAGCCTATCCCAATTTTGTTTCAAATTATAATGTCTATATTTTTATGTTAATAGATGCTCTGAAGTCTTATCTTTCAAATGCCATTTGAAAAAAAAAGTTTTGTTTAGGCTTGAGCGAACACGGAACGTTAATGTCGGGGGCTAAAAAAAGGGCTTGCGCACAATTCAAAGGGTATTGAAATTTTGTCATTATTCTGAATCAGGTAAGCCTACTGCCATTCGGATTCATTGTTGCCTTGCATAGATCAATAATTATGTTAATCGTTTGAGTTGATTTCCTATGATTCTTTCAATGATTTAATAAATCATCCGAACAATCAGTCAAAAAGTTATCCATAAATAAATCAATCATTCAAACAGTCACTTGATCAATCATTTAATCAATCAATCAATCAATCAACCAACCAACCAACCAACCAACCAACAAAATCAACCCATAAATTACTCAATTCTCAATTTAAAAGTAAGACACAATAAACCTTTCATTCGTGAAAACACAAATTTTTTTTCTTTATTGTAATAAGCAGAAATAAAACAAGTGAATTCATGTCCGTTACCTTTTTTTTTATTACAAGCGTAACATTGGGTTAAAAAAAATATCATAAAATGTCAAGGCA
The DNA here is from genome assembly GCA_940671915.1 of Paracentrotus lividus. Classification (NCBI taxonomy): domain Eukaryota; kingdom Metazoa; phylum Echinodermata; class Echinoidea; order Camarodonta; family Echinidae; genus Paracentrotus; species Paracentrotus lividus. Next base: position 32,444,172 of record CALNVZ010000649.1, on the reverse strand, counting down.
ATATCCAGATTGTGGCTCGCCCAACGTGTGATGGACAGGCGCCGGACGATGGACAGACGTACAACGGACTGACGGACGCCATTTGTATCCAAATGCAAATGGGTTGACAAAAGAAAAAATAATAAATTGTTTTTTAAAGTATGAAGAAATATTCAATGCTAAAAGATAACATAATAAAATGATAATAATACTACTACTACTAATAATAATAATAAAAATTAAGTAAATAAATAGTTTTTAAAGGAATTTTGAAAGCATAACTTGAAAATAATGAAAACGTTAAGAGGAAGTCTGCTGATTAGTAAGAAGTCTGATGATCATATTTCTCATTTTCTGCCATTTGTGCGCAAGCCTTTTTTTGAGCCCCGACAAAAACGTTCCGTGTTCACTCAAGCATGAACGAAACTTAATTTTTTAAATTGCATTTGAAAGATAAGAGTTCAGAGCATCTGTTAACATCAAAATATTGACATCATAATTTGAAACAAAATTTTGATAGACTTTTCAAAACTGTCCCGTTTTTATTGATACGCACTGTATAGGAAACACCTGTCCTGGAATCCCGGTTGGATATCTTCCTTCCGAGAGGTCACGTGACGCAGTTCCACCTTTTTATGGGCCTACTTCGATGAAGCCTCCATTCGTTGATTTTGGATTGATAAATACTGATTACTAACTGATTCATAACTACATTTCGTAAAAGACGATATGATCTGAGAATATCCCCCAGTAGAAATAAAAGTTTTAAAAAAATATCTAAGATGTAGGATAAGGGTTAAGTAGAAAATATTTCTCTAAGACTAAGAAAATCCTTTTCTAAGACTAATCTAATGTCTAACTATGCCTCCAGATTTCAATCCTAACCCTTATCCTACATCTAAGACGAAAATACTGGATAAACTGTCACGGGAGGGTTACATGTCTTTTGAAAAAATATCATATCCCTATAATACTGTAGAAAATACTTTATCAACCGATCATTACAAATTATAGACGGTGACTTGCAAATTTCAATGTAATATTTACATCATCAATAACAGAACCGAACCCAATTTTTTTTTTAATAGTTTGCTACTACAGAAAATTTTGGGGTTTATTAGAAAACATATATAGAGTGATATTTAAATAGTGTATTTTTATTTGACTTAATTTTGCAAGACAGAAACTTTAATTTTTCAAAGCATTTATATCGTACTATGTGGAACATCAGGCGCGTATCCAGGATTTCGCACCCCGGGGGGCCCGACGTGAATTTGGCGCCCCTGTGTACTTTTCAAAATATGGCGCCCCCCCCCCCCCCCCCCGCCAGGCAAACATAGGCCTACGGCTTAAATGTATGTTGTGGGATTTTGAATAATAATTTACTTGAAGTTTTTTTTAAATTATTTTTATTTTTATTTATTTATTTATTTTTTTAATACTTGCCAATGGTGAGGTCATGGAAAAGAATTTCTAGGTATATGAGGTATTGCCGCTATAGATGAAAAAACGAATACTTCTAAATACGAGCGCGAAGCGCGATCAGATTTTTTTTTACCTCTACTTTACGATCAGAAAGCAAAGAATTCTAAGCAATTAGGGGTATCAATTTTGTTTAGCTCTTCATCAGAATATCATATTATGAACGGGAGCTGTAATTTGTCCATCAAAACGATTTGAAAGCAAGCCATATACAATCATGTGATTATTCGTCCATCAAGTAATGTGAAATAAAACAAAATAATGTATATTGATGTTTTGTTGTTCAGTATCCTCATAATCTGGTTACAAGAAGGAAAAAATAGGCGAGCGTGAATAGCGAGCAGAAATTTGATGTATCGGAAAGATCTCTGAAAACGTGACATTTTATGCATTCCTCAGGAACACAATGTTATTACATCGATCGCGCTCGCTTCATTTTCCAAAGAGTATTACTCTTTGGAAAATGAAGCGAGCGCGATCGAAAATTTTGCTCTATGTAATAGAGACCTGAAGTTTAGGATCAATTTGGCCTCCATAATTTAAAGACCGTATGTTGCCCAGTAATTTTACATGATTATGAAAGAGAGATGAATATCTATCTATTTAGCTGCCTATCTATCCGTCTGCTTCCCTCCCTAAGTTTAAGATAAATTTGGCGCCCCTAAGTTTAAGCTCAATTTGGCGCCAACTAATCATTTGGCGCCCCCTAAATGTTAGTTTTAATTGGCGCCATATATGTACGATTTAGGTGATTTGATGCCCCTGGGAAAATGCAAAAATAAATGTAACGTGTATTCAAATAAATTTAAATGTCTTGATGATTAGTATCCTATAATGCAAATTATGGTCAGAGGAAAAACACAGGTGAGAGCGGAATTTTGATGTCTTTGAATGATGAGAAAACATGACATTGCATGCGTTCCTCAGGAACACAATGTAATAACTCATTTGGAAAAGAAAAGATGCGAGCGCGTAGCGCGAGCCAAAATTTTGCTATGTATATACAGAACAGGAGGAATTAAAAGTTTTAGAGACCATATTTCAAATACCAAGTTGTTGCCCCTTAGTTTGAGGTTAATTCGGCACACCTCCCTAAGTTCAAAATAAAGTTGGAGCCCCTAAGTTTAAGATAAATTTGGCATCCCTAAGTCTCAGGTCAATTTGACGCCCCTACGTTTAAGCTCAATTTGGCGCCCCCTCAGATTTAGGTCAATTTGAAATGCAAAAATGAATGTAACGTGAAATCAAATAAATTGAAATGTTTTGATGGTTAGAATCCCATAATGTAAATTTTGGTAAGAGGAAAAACACAGGCGAGCGCGAAGCATGAACGGAAGTTTTGATGTATTCAAAATGATTAGAAAACAGGACATTTCATGCGGTCCTCAGGAACACAATGTAATAATTCATTGGGGGGAAAAATGATGCGAGCGCGAAGCGCGAGCAAAAATTTTGCTATGTATATACAGACTCGGATGCATGAATTTTAAAATTTTTCTCTATCTATATAGAGACCATATTTAAAAAACCTATTTGTTGCCCCCTTAGTTTCAGGTAAATTCGGCGCCCCTTAGTTTCAGATCATTTGGGCGCCCTATAAGTGTAAGCTCAATTTGGCGCCCCTAATTTTAAAATTGATTTGACATCCCCTTAACTTCAATTCAGTGCCCCATAAGTTTCAGGTCATCTTGGCGCCGTACGTGTAAGCTCAATTTGACGCCGCTAATATGTATAACATAAATTTGAAATGCAAAAAAAAAAAAAAATAATAATAAAATAAAAAAATAAATAATAAAAATGTAACATGAAAACAAGTAAATGTAAATGTTTTGACGGTTAGAATCCCATAATGTAAATTCTGGTAAAAGAGGAAAAACATAGGCGTGTGCGAATAGGGAACGGACATTTTGATGCATTCAAAATGATGAGAAACAGGTCATTTTAGCGTTCCTCGACACAATTGTAATAAATCAATGGAAAAAATGATGCGAGCGCGAAGCGCGAGCGAAAATTTTGCTGTGTATATACAAACCAGGAGGCATGGAATTTTAAAATTTGCTATTTCTAGATAGAGACCATTTTAAAGACCCTTCTGTTTTTTTTTTTTTTGTGTGTGTTTTTTGGGGCCCCTTCTTTTCAGGTAAATAGGATATAGTTGGAGCCACTAAGTTTAAGATAAATTGGCACCCCTAAGTCTCAGGTCAATTCGGCGCCCCTACATTTGAGCTCAATCTGACGACCTTTAATTTACGATCGATTTGGCACCCCCTTAACTTCAGGTTAAATCAGCGCCCTTAAGTCTCAGGTCAATTCAGCGCTCCTAAGTTCAGATCATTTACGCCCTACAACTTGATCTAAATTTGGCGCCCTTACGTTTAAGATCATTTGGCGCCCCTCTAGGTTTAAGTTCGATTTGGCGCCCCAAATTTAAGGTCGATTTTGCGCCCCTAAGCTTAAGGTCGATTTTGCGCCCCTCCTAAATCTAAGGTCGATTTAGCCCTTAAGTTTAAGGTCGATTGGCGCCCCATCTAAGTTTCGGGTCAATTGGCGCCCGACGTTAAGCTTATTTTGGCGCCCCCACTTAAGCTCATTTTGGCGCCCCTCTAATTTTAAGTTTGATTTGGCGCCCCCCCTAAATGTAAGGTCGATTTAGAGCCGCTAAGTTAAGGTCGATTTGGCGTCCCACCTAAGTATGTTGAAGGTCGATTTGGCGCCCCCTTAATTTTGTTTAAGTGCGCCCCTTCCCCTCCCTTTTCAATTTGGCGCCCTTACTTAGTTTAAGGTCGATTCGCGCCCCTAAGTTTAATATCAATTAGGCGCCCCTTCAGCTTCAGATCAATTTGGCGCCCCCATCTAAGTTTCGGGTCAATTTGGCGCCCCTACGTTTAAGTTCAATTTGGCTCCCCGTAGTTTAATGTCGATTTGGCGCCCCCCTAATTTAAGGTCGATTTGGCGCCCCCCTGAATTTAAGTCGATTTGGCGCCCCTATAAGTTTAAGGTCAATTTGGCACCCTTTAGTTTACTGTCGATTGCGCCCCCTAAATTAAAGGTCGATTTGGCGCCCCCCTAAATTTAAGGTCGATTTGCGCCCTATAAGTTTAAGAACAATTTGGCGCCCCTTGTTTACTGTCGATTTGGCGCCCCTTTTAGGTCGATTTGGCGCCGTAAGTTTAAGGTCAATTGTGCCCTTAGTTTACTGTCGATTTGGCGCCCCCCTAATTTTAAGGTCGATTTGGCGCCCTAATTTTAACGTCAATTTGGCGCCCCTTAGTTTACTGTCGATTTGGCGCCCCCCAATTTTTTTTAAGGGCGCCCCCTTCCCCCCTCTCATTTTTCCTTTCTCTCTCTCTCTCTCTCTCTCTCTTTTTTTTTCTTTTTTTTCTTCCTTCCTCTTTCCCCCCTTTTTCCTTTCTCTTTTTTTTCTCCTTTTTTCTTCTTTTTTTTTTTTTCCTTTTTCTCCCTTTTCTTCCTCTTTTCGGCGCCCCCCTGCGCGCCCCCCGGGGGGCCCGGGCCCGTAAAGCCCCCCACAGAATACGCGCATGAACATGATATAATTTAAATGAAATAAATTTTATCAAGAAAAATCATCATTTTATTTTCACAGTTTCAAGGGGTAAAATAATCGTGTTCGTTTCAAAACGCCATTAATCGAAGCTTAAGTGACATCTGAAATCCCTGCAAATTAATTCCTTTGGGTTTTCAATTTCTGTTCAATTTCTGAATTAACTAATAATGTATCACTGTCCGTTTCATTATTAATTATTCATCACCATCGGGGATACTTAATTCCATTCGGCACGTAAAAAATGGAACTCATAGAGAGAGAGAGAGAGAGAGAGAGAGAGAGAGAGAGAAAATTTGAAAATATACATATAATAGGAAAAAAATAAAGAAAACAAGGAACAGATGCAAAATAAATTATTTAAAAAAAAAACACAAAAAACCCCCCAAAAAATGCAATTATTTGCCAAAAAGTAAACGAGAATCTCACATGCTTCTGTTCTGCATGTCTACTTAAGTCCTATTGTACAATGTTTTAAATAATAATAATCGAATTTATATAGTGCCTTTTCCATGTGATACAAATCGCTGAACTACATCATGATGCCACGTTAACATAATATCCATAATTATGGCGGGGATGAGAGAAAGGATTATACAATGTGCTCATGACTACATGACGACTGACATACAAAATTGTGGGTATAGTTCAAATTAAAATGTTGCTTTTTAGTATTATATTGCCAAAAATGGCCTGCAGAAATGTCACTTACTATTCATATTTATTACCTTGAATCCTTATTATTAGTAGTTTGTTAAAACTAAAGTCACACAACTGTAACGAATTAAAGATAATCACACAAGACACAATAAAAACTTTCCCAAAGTGCACCAAATGTGCAATTACTCTACGGAATAAAAGACAAATTTCCAGATAACACTGAACGAGCCTGAGTTGGTGGCAATGATCGGTGAAGAAAGTACACGAGTTCACTGTCTCTTCGGCTGTCAACCATCTGGCTATAAAGGGACCCAAATTTGTCGAAGCAAGCACACTGTGCATTTTGATCAAACGTGCCCCAGTTTAAGAAAAACACATCCTTGCCAGGCAGTATTGAGCTGCCATCTCTACTCTGCTAGTCTAATGTCAGGCGTTTACTGACATTTTCGGGTAATTTGGCACCGCAAAGAGTTTGTTGCTTTTAGAGATATCCCCATCGGAAGTTAAATGCCAACTATATGTCGTGGCCTAGCGTTCACTCACCATCCCAGGCAATAAACTTTCTATCCATCTATGAAAACCCAAGGAGGTAACTAGCAAAGAGGCTGTGTCTATGGAAGCGTTATAATGATGCTGAATAATAATGTGTCTGGAGCACATGCCATTTACACGGTAATGTGAATAATGGAATTACTCATGCTCTAATTTTGAAGTTCATGTGTGATTGAACTAGCAGCATAGCCGAGGGAAGCTAGCTATAACAGACCTCCTCTTCATAACCTCCTGGGTTGGCATTTACTAGTCAAGACAATATTTTGATATGCTCTTACTAAGTATTTATACATGTGTGTTTGTGAAGGAAACGTGATTTCTTTTAACTAAGATGGTCACATTTGTTAAGATATATTAAATTCAATTAAATTCAATCTGTATTGATACAAAATCCAAATAGGATCATCTTCAGCACAATATAAAACATATAACATAATACACAATTTGAGAACAAAATAACATGAATGTCCTTTTCACTATCATACAGATTATTGCATATTACATAATATTTTAAAAACATCTTGATTTCGATCTCTCTCCTTCGCCACCATAGCATTATGTTATTTCCATCATAAATAAATAATAATAAGAAACACAAAATATCATGAAACAATAAAAAGTGAACTTACCGTGATTCGTTATCTCAAATTTATCTAGAAAAGAATTGTGTCAATCAACATCTATCAATATATATATATATATACATGTATGTATACCTATCTACCTACCAGGTTGGCTAAACGGCTACAGCTCGATAGTCCGCGGGTCCGATAGTCCGCGGGTCCGTTAGTCCGCGGGAGGGGGGGGGGATGATGTTTGTTACTCTGAAGGTTCGTTATTCCGAAAAATAGAATGAGGTTCGTTATTCCGAAAATGGAAAAAGGTTCGTCAGTCCGAAAATAGAAAAGGTTCGTTAGTCCGAAAATAGAAAAAGGTTCGTTATTTCGAAAAAAGGAAAAGGTTCGTTATTCCGAATTTTTGTTGTATCCAAAAATAGAAAAGTTTCGTTTAGTTCGAAAATGAAATAAGGTTCGTTAGTCCGAAAATGAAATAAGGTTCGTTTTAGTAAAAAAAAAACAAAAACAAAAAAAAACAAAAAAAAACGGTGTTTTTGTTCAAAAATAAGAAGATTATTATGCAATAATAGTCTCAGCGGATGCTATTGTTTAACAGCTTCTGCTGTTCAATTTTAATTTTTCGGAGAATTTTTTTCACACAATTATGCGGCGGTCACAACTCGTCGTAGGCTACGGGGCACGTGCAATCAACGTAGCCTGCGTTGTATGCACAATGCACGCACAGGTCGCGGGACAATTTCTGTGATTCCTGCGTTTCTGTAGTAAGGGTATTGGAAAACTTCCTGCACGTCGTACAAACAACGTGCCTGCATGGTACATACGCTGTACGAATTTTCTACGAAATCAATCGTAGGGAGTTGCACGTCGAAGGTACGGCGAGTTGTGACCGCCGCATTATCAACGGCGATTTCTACCGATAAAGAATTAGTTTCGCTTCTATAATTGGGCCGTTAAACAGTCCATAACTAAATTATTTGTTCGCAATTGTTTTTGTTCCGTCTTTATTTAATGAAGAATTTATTTCCCAACGTTATCGATGGCGACTTCTTCCGAAAAAGAATAAGTTTCGCTAAATCGGGCCGTTATTACCCCTGTCTTAATAATTAATTCCGCAATTATATCCACTCCGTCTTTATTCCATTAAGAAATTATTTCGAAACATTATCGGTGGCGACTTCTTAATCTTCCGATAAAGATTAATTTTTGCTGATAATGTTTTTAAATAATTTCATTCATAAATAGATATAGAACGAAGAATTAATTAATTTTTAAATGATAACGGCCGTCGATAATGTTGGGAAATAAATTCTTCATTATTTTCGGAATAACGAACCTCATTCTATTTTCGAAATAACAAATCTTTTCGATTTTTGGATATAACAAAAATTTTTGATAACGAACCTTTTTCTATTTTCGGACTAACGAACCTTTTCTATTTTCGGACTAACGAACCTTTTTCTATTTTCGGACTAACAAACCTTTTCTATTTTTGATTAACAACCTTTTCTATTTTGGATATATACAAAATTCTTAATTAACGAACCTTTTCTATTTCGGAACTAAGACCTTTCTATTTTCGGACTACACCTTTTTTCTATTTTCGGACTAACAAACCTTTTTCTATTTTCGGAATAACGAACCTTTTTTCTATTTTCGGAATAACGAACCTTTTTCTATTTTCGGCCTAACGAACCTTATTCTATTTTCGGAATAACGAACCTTTTCTATTTTTTGATATAACAAACCTTTTCTATTTTTGGATATAACAAAAATTCGAATAACGACCTTTTTCTATTTCGGACTAACGAACATTTTCTATTTTCGGACTAATGAACCTTTTTCTATTTTCGGAATAACAAAACTTCAGAGTAACAAACATCACCACCCCCCCCTCCCCGCGGACTATCGGACCGCGGATAACGACCCGCGGACTATCGGACCCGCGATATCGGGATGACCCGGCTAAACTGCCGAGACCTAGTACGAATCCTCCAGTTATCTCTGTCGTGCATGCAGTTCTTCAGCTTCGTCTGTTCCAACTACTCCAGCATCCGATTTCATGATGTCTATGTAGGTCTTGCATTTTCTACCACGCCCCCGACGTCTATGCGTGGGCTCCCAAAGGATAAGACTGCTGGCGACCAACTCTGGGTGTCGAAAGCAATGACCAGCGAGCTGCATTCTTCTTGTTGCTATCTTGTCACTTATTTTGGGTAGTTTTCCATATAGCGTCTTGTTTGGTATGTGTTGTCTCCAGTTGATGTTGAGCACTGTTCTGAGCATTCTTGTGTAACACCCATTGAGAGACTTCTCCAGCACTGGGGTGACTGTCCATGCCTCACAACCGTAGAAAAGTACTGTTTCCACAGCTGCGATGAAGAAGCCTAGTTTGATACCTCGGGACAAGTGAGACTTCCAGACGGCACTCATTTTATTGAGAGCTTTCCAGGCTATTGCCCTCCTGATCTTGACATCAGTTTCTGTTGAATTCACCCATGATCCAAGGTATTTAAAGTCTTCTACCTCTTTTAGTGTATTACTTGTACTTGTCCTCAATGAGTCATGTCCTGGTACATTGTATGTCATAAACTCTGTTTTTCTGGAGTTAAGTCCAAGCCCAACCTTTCTACATTCTGCTTCTATCCTTTGCAGAAGTTGTTGAGCCTCGTCAATCTGGTTGCTTAACAGGCAAATGTCGTCAGCAAAATCCAAATCTGTAATTCTGACCGCTTGGACTCTTCTAGATCTTCTTGGAGTTACAATAAATCCAAGCTCAGCTCCTGGACCATATGTAGCCTGTCTCAGAGCATAGTCGAGACCTATAATAAAGAGAAAGGGTGCAAGGGTATCACCTTGCAGGACTCCTGCAAGAATATTAAATTCTTCCGTCCCTCCATCTGGTGTTTCAACTTTAGCCCTTGTGTCAGTGTACATTTAGTAGATTTGGTGGTATACCGTAGGCTTTTAGGATATTCATCATCTTTGTGCGATGGATGGAAACGAAAGCTTTCTTAAAGTCAACAAATGTCAGCACCGCAGACAGGTTGTTCAGTTTTACCTCGTCAATGATGCGTCTAAGAGCCAGGATCTGAGCAACCGTGGTTCTACCTCGCCTAAATCCGTTCTGATTTATGCTCAGTTCTGGATCAATAGCTTCTCTTATCCGGTTTAGTGTCATGCGATTGAATAACTTTGCAATGATACACGTCAGGCTGATTCCTCTGTAGTTGTCGGTATTGGAGAGATTACCCTTTTTGGGGACTGGTATGATGTTAGAGGGTGACCATTGCTCAGGTTTCTTGTTCTCCATCAACACCTTGTTACATAGTTTGATGACAACATCGTCCATATATGTATGTACTATATTTATCAACTATATCAAGCTTTGAGAAAGTTCAGATGGAAATCATTTACCTGAGGAGAGACTGGCAAGCTACTATTATTTCACTTATTTTCAAAATCAAATGCTTGGTATATTTGTTTTATGTTTTTCTTTTCTAACTAAATTTTGGAGAATGTTTGACGTCAGGCCTACTGATTTCGAATGAATCACCGCGCTGATGCCGTAAGCCTACTCACCCACACTTGTAGGCGCTGTGGAATGCGTTAGACCGATCTGACCGCTAACGTTACCAAGAATAAGATCTAAGTTAGATCTAAAGTTCTTTATTTGAAAGTAGATCAGCAGAATGAACTTTTAAAAATACCCCCAAACAAGAAACAAAAAAATCCACTTTTACGTATCCTTACCACTTTTTTTGTATTTTTGCTGTCCATGGAATATACATGTAAATAAATGAATGAGTCAAAAATAATGTCCCATCATTTTGAAGTTGTCTAGTGAAAAGTATGAAAATTCAAGCATGCGTTTAATAATATGTCTTGATTGAGTCATCCTCTTAGCATCTGTTGGTTCCCTTTTCATATAGATCTTTGTACGCATGACTGAATAACAATCTTCTGAAGACAGTGGCTAGGTGAAGAATGAACAAATTGAGAATTTATTACTTCTGTTCACGCACAAAGACACACATCCACATATGTACCTTCACTTTCACACACACACACACACACACACACACACACACACACACACACACACACACACAAACCATATACACATCAACACTCTCACCACACACACCCACATACACCCCCACACACATACACAAGCACATACCCTATCTTCCACACCGGTACACATACAAATACACACCATCAACAAACACACCCACACATCACAGGCATACACACCCTCACCCACACACACTAACAGTTGTAAGGTACTTACTATGTCCCGTACATTCAGTGATGGTCTTGGTAAACAAAACATCAATGCTTAATCAGAAAAAGGGAATTGTTATTAAAAATTGTTTATGGTGTTTGTGGTTGTGTGTGAATGTGTGTGCGTGTGCGTGTGTGTGTGGATGGGTGGTGAATGGGTGTGTATGTATGCGTGTACATATATTTTCAACATTTGTTTTAATCTTCATCCATCCACTTGGCACAATTGAGATTTTGCCGTATTCTGAAGATTGTCTGTGTCTCATGCGGCGGTCACAACTCGCCGTCCCTTCGACGTGCAACTCCCTACGATGGATTTCGTAGAAAATTCGTGCAGCGGAGGTACCTTGCAGGTACAATGAACGTACGACGTGAAGGAAGTTTTTACAATACCCTTACAACAGAAACGCAGGAATCGCAGAAATTGACCCAGGACCTGTGCGTGCATTGCACATACAACGCAGGCTACGTTGATGGCACGTGCCCCGTAGCCTACGACGAGTTGTGACCCGCATTAGTCATGCGCGCAAAGATCTTAATGAAAAGGGTACCAATAAATGCTGGGAGGATGACTCCACCGAGACATATCATGAAATTCGTGATTAAAAAATGTTTATGCTTTACGCTAGACAACTTCATAAATATAGGACATTGGAATTTTTGTTGCATTTCAAATAATGTAACCTACTCTTTGTCGTTAAAGCCCGCCTCACACTGTGCGATTTGCTGCGATGCGATTTTTGGAACAAATGGCAATTTTCCTTAAATGTGACATATTCCAACATTCAAAATTATCTTATGAAATGCAGAAAATGTATAGGAACAATGAAAGCGAAATTTTGTTCCAATGCGATCCGTTAATTTGGAGTTAATGTCAAATTAGCTTAAAATCGCAAGATCGCTGTGACGTCACTGCGATATGGAAACAATTTTATTTTATACAGAGAAGGGGGTTCGTAATAGCCGTTTTTTATTTTTTTTTTATTATTCACATGAATATCAAGAACTTTGGACATCATTAATTTCCTTGTTTGAATGTCCATATCAAATAATATATATAACAGTTTTCTCAAAAATCGCATCGCAGCAAATCGCACAGTGTGAGACGGGCTTTACGTATGTGTTAGCATTATTGTTCATTATTGTTCATTGTTATGTGACATATAAGAAACTGAACCGAACCTTTCCTTTTCTTTTTAAATAATACATTAATGCACTCCAGCTTGGTGTTGGAGCGGACAACGTCTGCCCGCAAAATCCATCTCCGTACACAAGTTATTCTTTGGAGGAATTTGTGTCACTTACCCTAGAAACAAAAAACCTTTTTTTTTTACGGAGAGTTAAATAAATTTCATATTGTGGACTGAGATTTACAAAATAACTCAGAATCCACTGTAGACATTGTAACGCTTACACTTAATACACGATGTATGAGAGCAGTCCCCCACCCCCTTTAACCACGTTATAAACTTATGGGTTCTTAAGTCCACATCTATATTTCTTAACGTTTGAAAACAATAAAGGTCAAATCAAAATAGAGATAAAATTCTGATGGGAGGAAAATTAGGTTTAAGTACAATTGCATTAGCAGCAAACTATATATCAACTTGACAGTCACTTGTTGTATATGTAAAATTCATGAGCTCTGATGGATAAAAGCTATTAACATAATTCGGTAGAATTGTTTCGTTTTAAGGTTGATAATAAAAAAATAAACGTACCTGTAGTTCAAGGTATAAAAAGGGTGAATATTTAATTCTTTGAATTCTCAATGTATTTTCTCAAACTTAAAGATTAGTAGGGAGTATTAGCCTAAATCTACGAAGGCTTTATCATCGGATAAACGTGGCAGATTTATGGTTTTAAGATGTCTCTGAATGCCATCAAACCTTTATCTGAAAGTCTCAGACAAATTTCAATAAGTTTCTTCATGATGTGTATATTTATAGAAATGTAACCTTTTTTATGGCAAAAGGTGCAGACAATGCAAACAAGAAGAAAATAGAATAAATCTATTCATATTTCCTTATAAATCATATAAGTGCAATAATTCTCAATTGTAACATAACGACGTTTGTCATGACGGCGAAAAAGAAGAGTCTAGGACAATTAGGATGTACCATGAATCTCAAATCTAATTCGAGCTTCTGGCGGTATCCCTTCTTAAGAATATCTGAAGAAAGAAATCTTTACATATATATGTATACAGAGTGAGTCAATAAAAATGCCCCATCATTTTGAAGTTGTCTTGTGAAAAGTATGAACATTTATTCATGGGTTTCATGATATATCTTGGTAAAGTCATCCTCCTAGCATAGGTTGGTGCCATTTTCGTATGGATCTTTGCACGCATGACTGAATAACAGGCAATCTTCTGAAGACAGTAAGATCTCATTTGCGTCAAGTGGTGGGGTGAAGAATAGACAAATTGAGAATTTATTACTTATGTACACGCACAAAGACACACACCCACACCTACCCTCATTTATACATACACACCCACATCCTCACCGCACACACCCACATACACCCTCCACACACACAAACACACCCACACACCCTATCTCACCCATACCAGCACACACACACACACACACACACCCACATACACACCCACAAACATACACACACCCTCACTCACACTCTCAAACAGTTGATTGTTTTTGGGGGAATTACTACATCCCAAACATTCAGTGATGGTCTTGGTAAACAAAACATCGAATATGAAATTTATGTGAATGTTTACTGGTGGTGCGGGTGCATGTGCGATGATGTACGTGTGTGTGAGGGTGGATGGATGTGTGTGGGTGTGTGTACACATATTCCATGTATTCTGTCAACATTGTTTTTAATCTTGACCCAACCACTTGACGCAAGTGAGATCTTACCGTCTTTTGAAGATTGTCTGTTATTCAGTAATGCGTCCAAAGATCCAAATGAAAATGTAACCAGCATATGATCGGATGATGACTTTACCCATGATTAAATGTCCATACTTTTCACAAGACAACTTCAAATGATTGGACATTTTTTTTACTCACTCTGTATTTAACACACATACATGTAACCACACAAAACCAACACCACACACACAACACACACACCACACACATCAACACACATACATACTATTATATCTTTGGCACTCCCTAGCAAGAAAAGCTGGTTTAATTTTAATGTTCGTGACAACTGCCATTATGTTTGTAAACTGTACAAAAACATGCAAAATGACAGCCAGGAATTTGAATTATTCATTAATATACCAATTCAATAATAAATAGAAATAAATTAATCAACTTGATGATGTGTTCATAATAACGCGCCTTAAAGAAACAGAACGCAGTCTATAAGAAGGTGACTTATTAAATAATTTTTTCACCGAGTAAGGAAAGTATCTAATGTTTGATAAGTCCAGCTGTGGATCAAAATTTGACATTTTGTTTGGAGAAAAATAATGATACTTGATCTCCTTCATCTATAAGTCACGATCAGATATAGGCCAATAGGTTTGGTAAATGTTACAAATTTTCATTGACGTACGTACTCCGCTGTGCATGCAGTGCAATGCTCTTCGGAGGAACCGATGCGGCGAGGAAACACCAGAAAAAACAAAGCATGCATGCAGACGGGTTGGCCTTAAAGTGTTCAGCCATGAGGTGGCAGATCTTGAATCCAGATACATTATTGATTTACCCAGTTTTCTTTCTTTTCCTACATCCCTGGGTTTTCATCTGTGTCAGTAGGCAGTGACGATCTTTCAACAGGGCCGCATTAATACGCAGATACGCGAGGGTCACATGTGGGACTACAGAAAGAAATGGCGAGATGAATCTTCTGCATTGCATGCAATGCGAACTGAACACCATCTCGAATTGAGGGTGCTAATGTTATGAATGAGATGCAATGAGGCCATGTTTCCTTTATCCCTGGTTCAATCTCCTCGAGTGATCCCCGGGCGACGTGACTCGAGAAGGCTCGGCACGAATTTACTTCTAGTCTCCAAAAGAAACCTTGATCACTGCCAAGGCATCCTTTCTCAAAGTCTGCTTTATAGTATCTGCATAAGTGGTTATTTTCGCGGTTGTTTTATTTTTGCAATTTCGCGAATCCATCTTCACGAAAATTTCCACTTTAACATAAGGCTTTTTATAGTATTGAAAAAATCACAAAAATTGCGATATTATCCACCCGCGAATTTCCCAAACTCGCGAAAATATCTGTACGTGAAAATATTGGCTGATACTATGAAGTCAATTATCTCTCAGAGATAAAACACTCTTGATAAAGCTAACTATTTTCTAGATTACAATTGCTCTGCATCATCAGTTAGCATTTCCCGTTTTTTATCATAAAGAATATTTCTCCCGATTCATCTTAAAGTGAGTGTTAGAATAAAACGGAGTTCGTATTAAGAAACTAGTTCTTGAGCTTAACACACATAACGGTGTATGCGAGCAATTTGGGGGTGTGTACATAATGAATATGTGTGCAAAATATTGTGCACATGTATACCTATACGGAGACAACAACTTATACAGTGCGTCCCAAAAAGAACTACACACTTTTGAAATGGCTATCAAATAAAAAATATATGATTCTTGGATAAAAGATTTTCATGTATATAAAGCTCATATCCTCAACTATCATTATGACACAAAAATTTCTGAAAATAACGCATGCTTTTGTAAAGGACACAGAAATTGGCCTGCGCAGGAATTCGCTATTCATTTAATCACCTGGTTATGGCTGGCCATGACGAAAATAAATAATTAATGGAATAAATCAGCCAATATAGTCAATGATCAACCAACAGTCAGAAATAAACAATCAATGTTATGCAAAAATGTAATGTTTCACCGTTTTGTTTTCATATCATTGATTTTTGCTTTGACTTCAGTTTAATTTTGTCTTTGTTGGCCGATTTATTCCATTATCGATTTATTTCCGTCAAGGCCCGCCATAACCAGGTAATAAATGAGAAGCAAAATCCTGCGCAGGCCAATTTCTGTGTCCTTTACAAAAGTGGACATTGCTCACTGAAGCATGCGTTATTTTCAGAATTTTTTGTGTCATTATGTTGAGGATATGAGCTTTATATACATGTAAATCTTTTACCCAAGAATCATATATTTTTTTATTTGGTAGCCCTTTCAAAAGTGTATACTTCCTTTTGGGACGCACTGTAGAAAGGTAAGCTGTGTGAAACAAGATGCACCTTAACCAATTTTTTTGTGTGTTTTGCCAGGATTAATTAAATGAGTCATCACTTATTAACATTTTATCACTAATTGTTAGTAATTACATTTAAGATCCCTAAGATATTTAAGGGTAGACAAGAAAGAGCGTGCATATTGATCTCCTTAGTAAAGAGCAAATAATGATTAGGGTAAGCAAATTGTAAACAGTCTTGATAATTTCCTAGATAACAATGAAAATTAAAGATACAAATCTGTATATTATAAATAGTGGATATTCTAAAATATATAATGATGTATACAGGATAATATACAAAAAACAACAAAACAAGCGGGAATTCGGAATAATTTAGTATTTTTTACTTCATATAGAACATTTACTATTTACATATCATAGTAAATAGACTCCAATATATAGGGCCTACCCCTTCTTGTATAATCTTTGCAATACATGTTTGGTGCTAATTAAACTATAAAAGGAGGACTCGATGTGCAATCAGGCTAACCATAGAATTGACACTTCCCTTGTCAATTTAATACGGACCATCCCCTACAAAAAGCAAAGTTTTAAAGGCTCGATAAAAAAAAAAAATCATTGTACAAATTGAATTGAGGTCGAGTGATACCAAACTAGCTAATCATAACACGTATTCTTCTTACTTTTCTATAATTAACGTTTTTACTATAATCCTATATGGATAGTATAATTAATAATGATTTACATCGTCCAAGCCATTGATAGTTAAGTAAGTATAGACTTCAGATATGAGTGGGACAATCATATGCCAATTCTATGACGCTAAACGAGCCAAGAACAACACGTATTTTTCTTACTTTGCTATAATTTTTGTTTACTATACTCCTATATGGAATAATAATTTATATCGTCAGAGCCTGTGATAATTAAGTAAGTAAAAAACTTCAGATATGAGTGGGACAAGTAATTCTATGAACCGTGTCACATCATCACGTGACGGCCGTGTGTGTCATTTTAAACTGTCGTAATTCATTAATGAATCGAGAAGCGATAAAGCCACCGAGTCAATTTCCCCCTTGCTAAATTGATCCTCCCTCTCTTATACTAGTTCAGGGGTAAAGACCGTTAAAAACACAAAACTTATAAAAACAGATATACAGGATGATCGATGACTTGTAGATAATAGAATATACAAAACCGCCGTAATGACAAGCCGTGGTATAAATGTTACTATACCCCAAAGAAACTTGATGATTGGTGTTTGCAGAACGTTTCCTTTGAATAGAAAATCGTTCCATATAAATTGTGGCGGCGCTTATTTTGTTTGATCTTTATTGTTACACTAATGTTTTCTTTTCTGCGCCTTTGTCCTGTTCTCATACCCTCTCTCCCTTCTTTGCTCTCTCTCTCCCTCTTCCCCGTCTTTTTCATTTTCTGTCTCTGACGCTCTACGAGTCCAATTATTCCTTGCTGTCTTTCAATGTCTCTCTTTATTCATTTCCCCTAATTATATCTGTCTGTCCGCCCTGACTCATTCCTTTTTTTCTTCTTCTCTCTTTCTCCCTCTCTCTCTCTCTCTCTCTCTCTCTCTCTTCTCTCACACAACACACAATTACACCCTCATTCTGTTTCCCTTTTCTACCACGTATTCCTTCCATTCTTTTGTCATTGCATCATCTTTCTTTCCCTCTCCCACTCGGACCATCCTCCTCTGTCGAGCAGGCAGCATCAATCCCCCTCTTTTCAACTCTCTGGGATTTAGGTTGATGGATATCTGTGTCGTAATGAAATCACCCTATTCAGCCTCTTTTCTACCCTCACTGCCCATTCTCCTTCCCTTATCTACCCCTTTCCCCTCTTTAGCCGCAGAGCTGTTTGTATTTTGGACGTGTTTGTCTAGAATGACGACCTATGCATGGTGATCATCATTACGCGATGGACCTATCCAATCGATCGTAAGGGACGATGCTGATTGGTTGAAACCATGCGAATCACGTGACCCTTCCGCCAAAGAGTGATTGCTGGTTTACTTTGATATCATAATAATAATTGGTCTACATCTAACAAGTGTGTAATTGTCAGTTAATAGTCTATTTTATTGGTAAATGAGATTGCTGGAATATGGGACAAGTAATTGATTGATAAAACACAATTATGAAAACAAATAGACATTGGGACACAGTCAACAAACAATTGAAATATTAAATTATCCTGAACTTTTCCATAATGGTAATTTATATCACGTTATAGCTTAAAAACCCAGACGAACTATTAATGGTTAAGCTCACATAAAGATATTGACCACATATCAGTTGCCCGGATACTAGTATCTAGTAACTGTGAATTACACAAATGGGCAAATCAAAGAAACTATGCGGCATTTGTGTAAGATAGTAATATGTCTTTTGGGGTGAATAATCTTCAATTTTAGTGTTATTATAAATTATGTAACAGTTTCAGCAGTTTCAAATCAGATGGTCAAAGGCTACATGTTTCGAATCCATTATCCTAATCAGATACCCCACTTCCATACTATTACTCTGTTTAAAAACAAGCAAAGAAACAAATAAACAATTGACATTTTACCTCTTCAGTACTCCGGTATTTGTCTGGTCTGTAATTGACCGGTCCCGAGGCCAAATCGAACATTTGTACGTATATCCAAATGCGTCATCAACGATAGGTGACCAAGAAGAAAAAAAGGTCTATCGTTGAATACTTTAAGTGATGATGACGTTAAAAGGTTAATATCTACCCCCGCATAGCCGCTTTCCCTATTTTAGGATTACGGGGATCAGACATTATTTTTAAGGTTAAAAAAGGATTAAATAAAAAAAGGGTAAAAAGAAGGGCAATAAAGAAGGTTAAAAAAAGCAAAAGAAGAAGAAAAAAAGAGGGATCACACATAGCTCAATTTCGAATTAAAGTTGTTTCACATCCAAAGTAGATAGCATAACGGTCTTGTTCAATTCTCGCGTTTTAAATGTTCATTATCATAAAATGCCTAATTTTCCTTGTGGATCGACAACTTTTGTTTCCTCATAGCACGCACCAGCGAGTGAGAATTGAAAAATTAAAGATATATTAAACTGAACGATGAATCCCAAGCACATGGAAGATTAAGGAATAATTAGTAGAACTACAAGTGTGATCCCGGGAAAACTGTAGTGTTTAATTGAGGTTTGTAATCATTTTGAAAGAGAAACGTAGTGCTTAATGCATGGTTTTGAGTACACTCTTTTCGACCAATCTCTCAGGATTAGCGCAACTTGCGCTCATGATTATGAAACGCACATATTGGTGTTCTGCAAAGACAAACACATTGACCCCCAAAACAAGTACATACATTTGATACTTTATAGTCTAACTACTAATTTCCTTCTAAAAGTTATATAGTTAAAGTTCACTTATATAATTTACGCCAAACTTATTTTAATAGCGATAGGATCAAACAAACATTTTCGGATATTAACATGTACGTAAAATAAGTGGTTCGGGAAAAAGGACAAAAACCTGTTGTGTCCACAGGAACCACTATTGAAAAATTATTCATTTTTTCAGATTTTTTGTCCCTATCGACATTATGGGACAAAATGGGACAAAATACTATTAAGTTTGGCAAAGATATCAAAAGTTGGATACATTCATTGGAAAAAAACAATTGATAACGGTGTGTCAAAACTATTAAAGTCCCCTTAGATACAAAACAAAAATGCAGTCAATCAATGAAACAAATAATTTTCAAGATTATGGCCGACAATAGATTTTAGCTCACCTCATTTTTGTGAAAACATTCGAACGAATAAATACAAGTGCGAACAAAATTGTCTGAATCAGTGGCGCATCCAGGATTTCATTAGAGTAGGGGGTGGGGGAAAGGCAAAATTGGAATTTCAGAATTTCGCCGAGCGATAGGCGCGGAGGGGTGGGGGTGGTAAACATGAATATTATTTTGTCTTTCGGCCTTCAAGAGGGTCGTTATAGCTATGTTTGTTCATGTCAAAAATTAAAGCCAGGTAATAATTGCACGTCACACCTTTGGACAAAAATACACTGTTGTATGTACATGATGTAAGTTGCCTTCAAAATTCATTTTTCTTGCTTCTAATTTACTTCAAATGACCGTAAGGTAGTCTCATTTAGAAATGGGTTGATTCGGACACGAATATCGGACAATTTATTTAATTTTATTCCTAAATACAGAGGACTGTTCTGTATAGCGCGACACTGACAATTTTAATTCATTGTAAAAAAACTATGACGTAAGAAAGGGGTAAATGGTCTGGAGTTCTCAATATGAAATGCCGAAGGACCAGGGTATTGACACATTCAAACAGAAGTGACCTACATACATATATTTTAAAGGATGTTCATGAGCAAACATAAAAGTATAAATACACCGTCCCAATCACGTGCTATTGCAAACACAGACACATGTAAAAGAGGCTTGTTTTCTTGTACTTTAATTATATTTATCTTTTTTAAATTATAATATTCCATCCTGGAAATGATAATTGAAAAATTAATGAATGTTTGAAGAAAATCTATCAATGGATAACATATAGAATGCATGTTTACATTTTGATTGTGTGACGTCACTTGCGAGCTGCTCTCCAATAATTATGTTTTGTATCATAATGTAATATTAATTTTAAAAATGGTCTTTTTCATTATTTCCTTCTACACAGACATGTTTATTAACATGGATTTGATGGTACATCAAATTCACGAGTGTAACGATTTATATTCTTCTTTAAAAAATTGGCAATTGACGATATTTACATTAACGCACCACATAGGAGAGCACCGGGGGATTTAGCATGTATGGTTGTTAATCCATCCTTCTGAATATTACTACTTTATCATTCAAAATATTACAAATCCAAAATTTATTAAACTATTCCTCTACAAAGCATAATGAAGATATCAATACATTATTATTTATTAATTTGATATATAAAATTGTCATTTAGCCTTTTTTTTCATTAAACAATGTCATTATTTATACACTGTTACTCCATCCCCTGTTGACGTGGTTGATTGAATGATACAAACAATTACTTTTATAGAACAGATTTTCATATGACAAAAATTAAAAAATGATATCCAATTTGCATCTTTTCTTTGTCAGCTTCGTGTCAGCTTCGTGTTCTTGTCTTCACATGCGACACTCTATAAATCTAGAAACGGATCAGGGTGGTGTTTCACCAATTCATTTTTAAAGTTACGAACGACTGTACGAACGACTGGAACATGTTCTTGGGTGCTATAATACTAATCACATACGTTATAATTTAGTGCAAAAACTGATCACCAGTCGTTCGTAAAGTCATTCGTATCCTATGCTACAGTCAAACAGACACTTACGTTGAGTTACGTCCGCGTTGCGTCCAAAAAGTCTTCTTTTTTTTTCTTCTGCGGATACCCACGAATGCCTTCCCATCATAGTCAGCAGTGGAAATAGTGATATTTTCGTTCATCCAATAAAACAAAGAAATACATGGGAAATGATAGAATAAAAGATGAAATGAGGATAAAACAACAAAAACGTAACTCAACGTAAGTGTCTGTGTGACTGTAGCATTACAAACGATTTGGTGAAACAGAGCCCCGTTCACGGCGGAGATGCAAAGTACGATATTCAAAATGAGAGCAACAGCAACTGTCTGTTGAATAGAGCATCTAAGAATAGAAATGAAACGGGAATAAAGGATGAACTAGATCTTACTTCCGATAGGTGTCACGTGACAGACTTGCTATAAGGTCAATCTATACCAATGTTTGTTTGCCAGATTTTGTGAACATGGAGGAGGTGGAGGAGGAGGAGTTTAGTTCGATATTATAAGAAGCGCGTGTCAGTTTTCCGTTTGCAACTGGTTTGAGAAGCATTAATGTTTCAAGTACCGGAGGCAAAGATTTTTTTTTTGTATAATCGATCATCGATATTAAACCTTTTTTAACGGATGTTAATAAAGATCGAATCATTTTTTTTCTAGCGGATGCGGGTTCTCGGGAGAGGTGATAATGATTTTGTTGTTGTGTATTTTTTAATTTATATAATGGCCCGTATTCACAAAGGTGGCTTAAAGTTAAGCCTAGCTTAAATCTGTGGTTTAAGTATGGCTAGCAAAATGGGACACAATGTCGAAGAGTAGATGTTCGATTTACAGAATTTGTTTTGGTAGTGAAACTATTAAAAAATGTCTAAAAATGATAAATGACAAAGATTATCCTTACAATTAAAACACAATGCCAGAATTTAGTTAACTTTTAAGGAACATGCAACATATACAGATTGTGTCCCATTTCGCTAGCCATATTTAAACCACAGATTTAAGCTAGGCTTAACTTTTGGCGACGTTTGTGAATATGGGCCAATATTATTATGTATAGGCCTAGATATTTTATATTTTTTATGCACAGATCAGTGGCAGATACACGATTTCAAGATAGGGGGGGGGGGCGCTGCCGAAATTTTCGGATTTTAACATATACGGTCAATGAGCGGTTTTCAAATTATAGGGTGGGAGGGGGCGTCCCCTGTGCTCCCGCCTGGATCCGCCACTGCTGATGACAATCCGAATAAGCGGATTTTGTTTCAATGAAATGATTTTCACAAACAACAGGTACTAAGAGATAAAAATGATGTTCAGCGCAATTTCAGGAGTCGGGCACAGCCAGTCTGCCATCGAGCCATACCCCTCACTCTTCTTGGTGCCAGGTAAAACTGACAAAGGAAAAAATTGCAGAGGTAAAAATGGCAGAGCAAAAAATGGCAGAGGTAAAAGTTGCAGAGGCAAAAATGGCAGATGTAAAAATGTTCAATTAGTTTATTTTTTCTTCATTATACAGTTTTGTCATTATGCATAAATTATTAACCCAGTGGTCTATATTATTAAAACATATATTATATCGAACAAAATGTCCACGAATCATACCATACTCATGACATGAAAGAAATTTCATATATACATGTATACATTTATTAAGTAATTTCGTATTACCTATTATCAATGCGTGTTAATTCTCAAGCTTCATTATTGTCAAAAACTAAGGGTTACCAGCGTTCACCGAATGGACGTAATCAATACATTTACGTCATGTATATCCGAACACTCATTCACATTTCGCCAAGAAAACTGTTGTCGTATTTAGAACCACGAAGTGTCGCCACCCAATATCATAAAATAATTTCCTTGTCTTTAGAAATAATGACATGAATAATTTTATTCCTTTTGATTTAAATTTACATTGAAAGAATAAAAATACTGTCATTATACGTATGTTAATAATATAGCCTAATGTAAATATTTTTGACAAGCCTTCATGCTTGATATTGCATTATTGTTTTAATTGAAAAAAAGAGGAAGATAATTCTCCATCTCTCGTCAACTTACGTAAACCATAGTTGAAAAATAAAATAATATCGCTGCAATTACGTAGGCATATCTTTTGTCTGTAAATAATGTGTTCATCGATCAATTTGCGCAAATTTTCGCAATTTTGGCGCAAACAACTTAGCGAATGTCAAGCCACGACAAAGGCTTGATCGATGCCCTCTTCAGAGCTGACAATAAACCCGTGATGTATACCTTCTCTTAACGAATAGCGAGAGAAAAGGCGTAATTGTTGAGCGTAATAATCTCCCACTGGCCTATGTCTAATGAGAGCCACGGTGTTTATCGACATCTGCTAGAAGTGATGACGTCATTGAATCGTATACTGACGGCATTATCAAATTTCATCTCGTTCATCATCATGAGAAGGGTTAATATTACCTAAGTCACACCCTGCCGGAAAAAAAAACCCACAGTGTCCCACAGTGTGAACTCACTGTGACACAGTGTGGTCACATCGTGCCGTATTTTTTCCACTGCCGACACTGTGAAAAAGGGCCAGATACTCAGAGTCGACTGTGTGGGTTTGGCCCATTTTCACAGTGTTTCCACAGTGTGGACACAATGTGAACACATTGTGACACAGTGTGGTTATATTGTGCCGTACTTTTTCAACCACCGACACTGTGAAAATGGGCCAAATCCACACAGTCGTCACATTGTGAAGGACTCGGACACTGTGTTTACAAACTCGACTGTGTGGATTTCGCCCATTTTCACAGTGTTTCCACAGTATGGACACATTGTAATTTTTTTTTCGGCAGGGCACCCACTTCAAACCCACAACAAAGATTTACATTAACGCTATGGCCATGATAAGGGTCCTTTGTCCATGTGACGGTGCAAAATAGATATAATAATGACAAGAGTAATATGATACACCGCTGGAAAATATTGTTGCATTTTAATGTGATCACACACGACCGCATGGTATCATAGCTAAGCCTCTATTAATTAGAGTACGAGTTATACCTAGTATGATTACGTCTGTAATAGTTTACGTCATTCATATTTTCATTTGTAATTGGGAGATTTATATTTGCCCTGAGCATCATCTCAAAAAGATCACCATGGTTACATGAACACCATAATAACTATTAGATATACGAGTTACAACAATGAAAACACAGCAGAATAATGAACACGTGTCATTAAATGTAATCATTTAAATGTGTGGGTTTTTTTTAGACATAAACTATAAACATAACAGGAGTGAATTAAAGCACATTCTGTCCATGGATATGTCAACTTATTATAGCTATAACAAAATCGACGTTCATGTTGCAATATTTCCCTTGAAAAAAAAGTAAAAAGCTGCCAATAAAGAGATGATAAAAAGAGTATCATTCAATAATCAATCGTTAAGACACAATAGGCTAAAAAATGATTCCTTTTCAGGACTAGCGAAATCTTAATTCTTGTGGACTGATATCTAGCCCAGATATTAAATGTTTTAAAGACTTACATGATCCAGAACAAATGATAAACCCCAGGTCATCATCTAACCAAGTGCATGCATAGTTAAAACGGTTCTACTTTGAAAGTTGTCCAATGACAAATATCCCCGCCCCCCGCTCGTTCCGGATTCTTAGAAATTACCCCCTATTACAGGTTTTTGGAAGGGAAGCTGCATAAAAATTACCCCCTTATTTGGAATTTGAGCCAGCAAACTTACCCCAATTTCACAGGTTTTTGGACCATATTCGGGACCCTATTTCAGGATTTGTCCTTAAAGTATTGAAAACTACACAAATTAAAAATAGGTCGGGGGATGCTAAAAGACCCATATTTCAATGATTTCTCGGGATTCCCCCCCCCCCCACCTGAGCCCCTAAAATATGGTTGTGTATGGTTGACCGCCTGAGTGGGGGTGGGGGTAATATCAAAGCACCAACAGCCAAATAGACAAATTATGGACAGGGTCGGTTTTAGTGCTAAATATCTCAAACTGAAGTTGGCCACAAGTTCATGTTGTCGATAGCTTGGAACCAATATTTTTTACAGTAGCCTATTGTTAGTTGCCCAAAACTTTGAAAGCAGTATTGCTCTTGAGTTGATTTATTTATAATATACAAATCTCTATGTGCATTACAGATCAATATAACGAAGTTTTAAAAAAAAAATGATAATACACACATTTCAAAATGCTAATACACGTTTAAATAATGGGAAACAATGGACTTTCCACACGGACGTTTACATCCCTGAAAGCCGTTTTTAATCTTTCATTCTTTCATCCAATAATTGGTGTTGTCTCTGAGTCACGTGAAAACTCATTGAAGCCAGATCTCTTTATTTTATTTATTCTAAAAGTGGTCATGACTAAGGACTCTGTTTCTAGACTACCCAGTTATACATGGGTTCAATTGCATGACTAATGACTAATGTTAGTGTTTCACTTGACCATGAGATCGATTCGAGACTAGTTTGTGACGAATTTGAGACGGCTTTGGTACTAGTCCGTAAGGTCTCATGAGTCAAGGGGAAAAAAAGAACAATGTCATATTTATATATATGATTTTTTTTCCGTTGCGGAAACGTATCCGAGACGTTTCAAAGACACACAAAAAAAATCAGAGATGTCTCTGAGTGTCCAAGTCGCAGAGATGTCTCCGCGAAGTGAGATACCAACATTAGGACTCTTTCTAGACTATCCACCTGAACATGGGTTCATCGTCTTCATAATGGCACAGTCATATACGACGCATGGCGAACGCACAGTATGTGCTGGGTGTTCGTTACTCATTCGTCGAGCGCGCTTAGCCAACGCAGTGTATTCATTCGTGCAATTTTCACAAACTTTAATGCGCTGGTATTGCGTTGTGTACACGTGACTGCGGCATGAGGACTCTCTTTCTAGACTACCCATGGGTTCATCGTCTTCTTAAGATGAGAGGGGGAGAGAGAGAGAGAGAGGATCTTGATATCGGGGAAATCAGAATTGATCGCTTCAATAACACATGGGTCACATTTCCGAGTTGATTAGGACCGAATTTAGACGGCAACTTCCGTTTACGAGACTGCGACCAAGTTCATCCCAGTTGAGTTAGGCAAGAGACAATCCATCGACTTCCTTTATTTGTGAAAATGTCTAGAAGAAATTTTAGATTGAAAGAAATTTGTGTTGGATTTTGTGTATTATTCATTCTTTTAAAATCCTTTTCTTTACCTGGGGGTCTATTGTTATTGACCATGATAAAGAACTTGGATGGATTCGCCTGCATAATCTAATGTACTGTTATATAGAATAATTTTATACTAGTATTGATATCAAGGTTTCCTTACCGAAAGTATAAACCTAAAGTTGCTTCGACAAAGTTCATCCCAGTTTAGTTAGGCATCAGACAATCCATCAACTTCCTCTATTTGTGAAAATGTCTAGGGGAAAATTATCTCTCCCCTCTTTCTTTCTCTCTAGCTCTCTCTCTCTCTCTCTCTCTCTCTCTCTCTCTCTCTCTCTCTCTCTCTCTCTCTCTCTCTCTCTCACTCTCTCTCTCTCTCTCTCTCTCTCTCATACTTGTTACTTGTCTTACTTTAAAATTCTACAAAATTACTACAATCAGTGTATTAATTTGAATTTGCTTTGAGTGCCATTATTACTTGTACTTAATCACTATCTTTGTTTAAGGCGAACCAAACACAAGCTTGTTGCTTCACTTCCCACTTTTCTTTGAATCTGGAAATAAATGTTGATAAGAAATGAGAAGAAATAGATTAAAAGAAAAATAAATTGTGTTCTTTGTATCTGTTAATTCAATTCAATTCAATTCAATTAAAAAATGGTTTATTCATAAAAACATGTATGCAGCCAAAGGCTGAATAAAACATGTGTACAAGATGTAACAGTTGACATCACAATATTTCATATTATAACATAAATTACTACTCATAATATAACAAATATCAATTAATGAAGGAGAAAAATTATAAGATAATTTTTAAACATTAAGAAACATTATTATCACAAATGACAAATGGAACGTAAATTGTAATTGCCACACAAAGGCAAATTGAACATGTACATAACAGTATATAGACAATATTCAGAGAAGAGATTAAACAAGTCTTTAAAAAAGTGGTAGAGGGCCAGGTAGTGATAAAGAGATTTGAGTATGAACAGTAACAGTGTGAGAAGGAGATGGAGATAAGAGAAAAGGATAGTGAAAAAAGGGGAGATGGAATGAGGCTGAAAGTAAGGAGAGAAAGAGAGGGAAAGAGAAAAGGGAGAGGGAGCGAAAGCGTAAAGGAGAAATGAAAAGGGGAGAACAATTTACACAATACTTCAAATATATGACTAGCCAGATACGTAAACATTAATGAATAGTTTACAAAACTTGAATTGGAATATAAAAGGTACATGTACACTAAGGTACATATTGATAGAATGCGTAGATAATTTGAGTGAGGTTAGGAAGGATAGAGAAAGAGAAGTATAAAAGAGGGGAGATACGAAGATATAAAAAGATCTAAATGAGAAAAACAAAAACCATTTTTGAGGTACCTGGGAGTGTATTTATTATTAATAACGATATACAACTTGATGTCATTCGCATAATCGTCAGATGTAGGGGAGAGCGGGGTTATATGGAACATTTTTCACAAAAATCGCCGTAAAACAAAAGCAGATTTATTTTAAGAAACAATAAACAATCAGCTTGAGTGTATATCTGTATGCTACAAATGTATCCCATAAAATTCTTAAACTTATTCATGGTTCCAGAAGAAAATCCATCTTCAACAAGACCATGTCAAGTGTCCACACAACCCCATACACGGGGTTAGTTGGAACAAGGTATGGGGTAAGTTGAAACATTGTCATGATTGTGCATGGTATCTTTAGAATTATATTTAAACTACCTACAACATTATTGCATGGGTTCAGCTAACTTGCTTTATTGATTCCAGTTAAAATATTAAAGATTGGTGTTCAATTTTCTTTTTTTAACTTCATGTTTTATTACACTTGATAGCATCCACTCACATACAGATATTCTGAAGTCCTGTGAAGTAGCATTCTGCCATATGTTTTGTTTAAACCAAAATAAAATTGTGCAATGTGCACTAATATACATGTATAAGAATATTTCGGCACACTTCATTGAATTATATGATTTTTATTTTTTTATTCAGCTGAAACCTATTTACTTAGTACATATTCTAACTAGCCCCGTTCAAAATGTTCCAACTAACCCCAGAGGCCCATTTGACATTTGTAAGCTTACAGCACAAAAGAGGGACAACAACATGCCATATATTTAAACTTGTTTTGTAGCTTGGTATAACTGCTTGTTATACTCAAAAACTGGCCAACTTAATTTATGATCTTCTCTGAGATAATAAAACTTTAGTAAAAGTGACAAAATTTACTCAGAAGGTGAAAAACTAACATTGTTCTCTAACTTCATGAGGCTTGAAGCATGTGTGTTGTCTAAAATGTGGTGGATGGCAGTTGCTAATAGCAACAACCTGAGGGTAGATTTGCATAAATATATTTAAAGCCGTTACAGAAAATTACAATGTTTCAACTAACCCCGTGTTCCAACTAACCCCACTCTCCCCTACTGTTATAAGGGTTGTTTTACATTCAGGGTACATCGTCAAAAAGGGTTTTCTGTGCAACATAACGAGAAATATGGCACCGAGTAATGGTACTGTAATCTCCAATCTACGATGGCAAGCTATTGGGCACTGTTAGCATGGTTAGAGCAACCTGCAAGAGAAAAAAAATATTGAATTAAATGTTTACTTCTCAAAATTGACCATATCTGTCATTTAAGGCCCAAATTTACAGTCTCATTTCGGTTTTTTTGTAATGTCGAACCTGTATGGTTCCAATCGTCCATTAGTACCAAGACTAGGTCTGGCAGCCGCCGCAGCTCTGCACAGCGGGTACCAGGGATCACGTTAACAAAAAGACCAGGTCCGTCCCGGTGGGACCCCATTGGTACGCTCTCTTCATAGGCCTAGCTGCTCGAGTTTCACACTCTCCGTGAACTTGACCGTATTTTGGTGGATCCCCCGGGGCTAGGTAGGGAGGAAGTCGGGAGGAGTCAGTGGCCCAGCTTAGCATGACAAGGTCAGGGCTTGTGGGACTTGGCAGGGTGTCGCACAGCTAGACGAACGCTCAACATTCTGAGGTCACTGGCCG
The DNA here is from genome assembly GCA_940671915.1 of Paracentrotus lividus. Taxonomy (NCBI): domain Eukaryota; kingdom Metazoa; phylum Echinodermata; class Echinoidea; order Camarodonta; family Echinidae; genus Paracentrotus; species Paracentrotus lividus. The sequence goes on along the minus strand of CALNVZ010000649.1, from coordinate 32,414,358 downwards.
AAACTCAACTTCGTAGGTTTATTTCCCAGTCGCTTAGATCATCTGCAACCCAACCTTAATCTTCCAAAAGGTAGAGTCCTAGCCATGGTTCTAGCCTTGGCATTTTTTTCCGGGTCTTCAAATCAATCAGCGCCATCTACGTAGGTAGAACATCTTTTTTGTGGTGCACAAGAAGAAGAAAAAGGGAAAAAAAAAAAAAAAAAAAAAATTCTTCAAAATACATTCTTTTAATTGGATCGCTCTGTAAAGTTAGTCGAAAACAATCTCTGTTCTAACTCTACGCAAACTTGGGCATGTTAGCGAAGAAGAGTGATTTTAAGGAATTCTTCCTCTCTTTTTGTTGCGCCCACTAGACTTCTTAATTTTTTGGATTAAACGAAAAATTATACAAGAATCAGGACAATAAAGTAGAAACGGAAAAAAAATCATGAAAGAATAGTTTTCTATGATTATACAGGTAAAATGAGTTACATCGGCTTAAATATTTGTGGTAAAATAAAGACCATTTTTAATAGTCTTTTCGAAAAGGTTTGTTTACCCCTCTTTTTATTAAGGGATAACCTTTTTTTATTTCCTTTTTCATTTAGCTATTAGTATTACACCACAAATGTTATCGGTCTGCCAGAAATACCACAAGAATAGCAAAAAAATTAGGTTTTGCGGTTTAAATTAGAGTGTTAGATGATAGCTTTTACAAAAGAAATTCGACTATGACAGCTTTTTTCCCCACAACTCTCAAAACATTTATTTTCTTGATTATGATTTCTTGCAATGATTCCGGCCGTAGATTTCTTTTCAATCTATCAAAACAGAATATAAGAATGAGATCATTGCATGTCATGTTTACACTACAACCAATGAGGAGAACCCGTATACAAATTCCTATTCTTAATTGAAATCTACATCGATATCGAATTGGTTTTTACAGAAGCAGGGAAAAATTAATCAAAATCCATCGAAGACAAAGATATTATGGAAGTTTACAGTTTTTATAATATGACGTCATGCAGGCCCTGATAATTTGAACAATAAATTTCATAAATGGGTATCTCGTTTATGGTTGTGATGAATGATTAGATGTATTTCAAAAGGTATGTAAATAATCATCGGTTTTATTATTGAATGCACAGTTGATAAAATTCTTTTTTTTTTAAATGACAATTTATGGAATTTACAATACACAACAAAATAGAGAACAGGAATCTTTTATTATTTATGAAATCATTTTTCTTCAAACCTTCACTGATATTTTTCTTTTCTTTTCTACTTTTCTAGTTCCAGGGAAAACTTCACATATAGAAGTTATCTTGTAATTTGTTTTGTTTCATACAATAGCACTATTGTTTTGCTATGTTTTACGATGCCGTTTTTCAGGCAATAAAATAAACGTAAAATACACTTTTTTTCGCTACAACGAGAAAAGGATATACCAATAAGATTAATGAAGCTAACACAAGAAATAATAAAAAATCTTAGGCTCAACACGATCATATTGATGTGCTCCTTAATGTTTACGCTAAGGTATTAATTTACTTGATCCTACTATACCGGTAGGCTTTTATCAATATACATTTTTGTTAGATACAGAAAACTTGAATAACGACATCATTTCTTAAATCTTTCTGCCTCCTTTGAAAGGCCGCCAAGTCTTTGGATCATTGTTTGTGAAGTAGTAGTCAATAACTGTACCGAAAGCACCCCAAGGCAGAAGATGAAAGAACACCTGACTAAAAAGATATCCATGTGTCCCGTTTGATATTTCATTAATTTCCTCACTTCTTCCTTCTTTTTTCCCGGTTATACATGCATTAACCCGATTTGATGAAAAACAAGGTTATAGGGACTCCCAATCTCCCCGTTCCGTTTATGCGAATTTAATATTCCATTTCGGAAAAGCCAGCCGCTGACATTTATTCAGAAATTGCCCCAAGGTGGACTCATTATTTTATACAGGTGCTGGATGACATTTCGACTGACAATTAAGCTAATGGTATGATCAGTTCATGATGGCAAAGCAACACAATTGGACTGATGAGCTTGTTTTACTTGTATATTCTGTAAACCGATAAAGCTAATTGCCTTTGCGGTGGTTGCTCTGCTTTCATGAATTGGAAGTTCATCAATAATTGAAGTTGAAGATATGAACCTTATCAGGTACATGACCTGCACAGAATGTTGTCAGGCTCTCTGAGAGCATAAATGTCTTAAACAACCCGTATATCTTACCTAGTGTTTACGCCCTTCTGGATACAGTGATCTTACAACAACAAAAAAAAAACAAAAAAAAAAAACTAACGAGCCCTGCAGTGAATGAGACTTGTGCACACGATTACAAAAATCCGCTTGTGAAACGAAATGATAATTGTATTGAAATTTAATTTTTAATTCCTTTAATTCCCGCACCGGCACTTATATCCCTTGAGCAAGGCATTTTATCTACATGCTTGACCCTACCGAGGTGATAAAAATGGTACCGGTAGGATTGCGAATGCTATGTGGTTCGCTTTAGCATGTGTGCGCCTAACAGGCGACCAGCTGGAATACTCCTCAGGGAGAGGAGTGTGCACTGTAAAAGTGCGGGATAGTAAATAATCCAATGACCGGGTAATAATATACTGTAAGCGCTGTGATATAGTTTACTATGAAGAGCGCACTAAATGCTAGTTATTAATATTATTATTATTATTTATAATGCTGTACTTTATCGGTGAAAGTCCCTCCAAAGTGCCAAACAAGCCTGACCGTTGGCTTTTTTCTTCTTTTCCCATTTTGTAACTGATGTTGCCTCAACATACTCAAGTTAAAAAAATAATCAAGTGTTTATGTTGGGTGATAGTCGACTTAACTTAACTTTTCAAAGAAAAATGATTAAAAAAAAACACTTGAATATTAAAAAACAATTTTAAAAAAGGCAAATTGAAATCTTACAAAAACAAAAAAAAAAAAAAAAACAAAAAAAAGAAAAAGAAAAAGCGATAAAAAACGACATAAACAAAGGCCAAAAATTTAAATGAATGACTTCTCGGTAGTTCCCATTTTAATTAGCCCATAGTTCACCCACATCCTAGAATTGAAAGGTTATATATATATATATATATATTATTATATATATATATATTATATTATATAACCATAGTAGAATATAGTGAACATATTACATAAAAATATTCAATCATATCTTTAATAAAGGAAAACTGAAACTGTAATTGATAATGAAAACTGAGGGTAAATTGGGGTAAGTGGAACAGTGTAGTAAGTAGGACACTTTGGGGGAATTGCATATATGCATATGATTAAGACCTGCCTCAGTGGAGGAACTATTTTAGCGTGAATAAACATACATCTAGCAACAAATTGCATGCCTGTTTGGGAAAAAATTGATAGTTATCGGTAAAATAATCGTTAAAAATCTGTAAACATCTCACATTTTGACGTAAAACGATTGCCACCTAACTAATTTTGAAAATACACACGTATGCAAACTTGTGTTTGTGTTTCCCAGATTTCTTTTGTTTTAGGGTAATGTGGCATTGAAATTGTTCAAAAAATAAATTTAAAACTAGAAAATAAATATAAATGAAATAAGATTTAAACAAAAGACTTAAAGCAATTGTTTTAACTAATGTCCACTTACCCCACATGCTTTGGGTAAGTGGGACGCGCCAATTTCAATAGTATTTTAATGTATAAATAAAGTTTGCGAAGGTAGATCTTCACTCCGTACTTTTATATCACAGATCACTGCATGTATTACCCCAATTTGACGGCCGGGGGTAAGTTGAACAATGGAGTAATAATGATATTATTGTCAATTTTATTTATTTATTTATTTATTTCTTATTTACCCAGGGTAGCCTGTTCAGTGATTGAACACTGTTGTCAACCAGGGAGTTTGACCTTCATTTGGAGTTTTTGACTTTGACCTTCATTTGGAGTTTTTTTTTTTTTTAACCACAACATTTCTAAAACGCTTATATCTAAATAAATGCAAAATGAGATATATGATTGCTTTAAAAAGTTTGTTTTTATAAATAATGCTTAGGTAAATTTTCAAGTGTCCCACGGGTTTTTATTAAATGGGGCACTGATATTGTTGAATTATGCAGACTTTAAAACTTTAGTTTTTGTAAAGTTGTAATACGGGAAAGAAATAAGTTCTATATTTTTTTTAATACTGTATCTTTTGTTTACTTTCATACAAAACGGGGGTAAAGGCCGAAGGAAATGCTTGCTTTGTTTACAGAATCACAAATTTAAAAATTGCTCTTGAGCTTTGATTATGTTGAAAAAAAAAACTTCTTTTTCATCACTTGAAATGTGTACAGGAAAGAAAAAAATAAGTCGTGACAATGTTTGAGAAAATAGTTTGCCAATCAGTTCTTATGATATTCCAGATGTATAAACAGTGTTTATGAAGACAGAGATCTTTGTTTCTAACTTTAAAACCACATTTTATTCCATGTATTATGCTGTCCCACTTACCCCAACTTGACGGGGTAAGTGAGACAATGGAGTGGTAATGATTAACTGTCCCCTTAACCTTTATTTGGCGGTCATTGTAACAAATACATTTATGAAACGTTTATATCTAAATAAACTTCAAAGTGAGTTATGTGATTGCTTTATTGAGTATCTAATGTTTATGTTATGCTTACGTAAATGCTGAAGTGTCCCACTAAACCCAATTTACCCTATATTCACGATTGTTAAATGTTCAATTTATAATACAATTATTTGAAATAAAGAATATGGATTGTTGGAAAACTTTCAAGTTATACGATGATTTTGGAATAATAATACTGACGACCAGTATTTACCCTTCATGTCAAAATTCGGAAGACCCAATATGGAATATATATTTCTTTATACGAAAGATTGTCTTTACATTTTCAGAAGAGTGATAATGATAATCAACGGTAATAGACCGTATAGTTCGATTAGGTACATTACATTAAGTCTTTTCTCTCTGAAATAAGCCGGATATCATGTCTGTTGCTAGCGAGTAACGGTGAGTGACATTTTAGGTGCATTTATGATATTTTAATTTTTAGCAAAACAGTATTAGACAAGACGGTAAGAACTATGACACATCTTAACCGACAAGTGATAACAATTTAGGCGTGCAATGGCTGTCGGCTTGGGAGGAAAAATGAACCCCGTAATTTCACTTTTCTTTATTTTCGGTTATCAGCAAATCAGTGTGAGTCTATTCTGGAGTCTATCTGGAGAAAGTCCCCCTCCTGGGAACGTCCTTATGTTCAAGCAACTGTCTGTATGACTCTTGCACAAAGTGTACAGCAGACGTTCTATATAATCACGAATCTAGGAAAGAAGATTGCAATTTTTTGGTGCGAAATCAAGGCTTCTTTGGTAACTGAAAAATTTGCGCAAGAAACAGTTCTTAACCTAGATGCCAACGGCTTTATTTTGGTAACCCAGTTTCGCGAGCGACAGATACGACGCACAATAGTGGGTAGTACATGATTGCACAATACACATCTCATGTTATGCTGTTTGCAAAAAGAAAAAAAATGTGTATTCCTTTTCTCTTGATTACTTTCTTTGCTTAGCTCTAAGAAGCCTGCAAAAATAAGGGAAAGAAGATGGGGGAAGTTGTTCCGTTCATCGCCCGCCAATATAGGCGCAGCACAGTGCAGGGGTGAAATCGGATTCGGGCAAGGGGGCTCTTGTGACCCCTCAGGGGGGCAGCCCGCTTTTGTAATGGGGTCTTTCTGGGGTAATACCATGGTAAATACACCGTAATGCAGCCTGACCTAATTCTCAGCGTCCCACCTTGGGATTGAAGGCGACAACAGGGTGTCCTAAAAGAAAGGAGAGATGAAGATGTCAAGGGCCCTTTTATTATCACCGAGAACTTCAGATTGACTCATGTACGTGTAATGGGTTTCATTGACTTTACATGAATGACAGGGCTGAAAAGGTATAGGTAAACGAGATGTTAAATTAAAATGCTGGCAAAATTTAGATTGATTCTGTTCATGTTATTATGAAAGTTTTTTTCCAACAACGTAAACTTTTTGAACAATTTGAA
>CALNVZ010000649.1:32373015-32398144 GCA_940671915.1 Paracentrotus lividus | reverse complement strand
CCAAAAGTGAACAACACAATGACCCACATACGCTCCACTCACTCCACATTCCATACATACATACATTACACCACACCCACACACACCGCACACACACACCACATACAAAACAAACGCTTTTTTTCACAAAACACAACCCAAAAACAAATCCTTCTATCCACACTAATCCTCACCACCTAACTTCACCACATACGCACCACCTCATTTACAACACCACATCACACGCTCACACACACCGCACACACCCAACCCACACCACAACGTACACATTAATAACCTCTCACAGCTTTCAGGGGGTATAGATATATCTAAACACCAACACACAAACCCTCACCCACACTTACCTTCACACACAACACCACCATCATGCCACATTCACCGTCACACATTACCGCACACCGCTCATGCAACCCTTCATATACTAATCTCTACTCTCTTCTCTCCACTCGTAAGAGACCAATTTTGAGTTGTTAAATAAATGAATACCTACCATTACACATTTCAGCGCCGCCCACATCCATATTCTTCAACTTAATCTTACCCTGAATTTACAACCAGTCCACCCAAAGTACAGTGGACCATTTATCATCTAATTGCATAGGTCGCCGGTAGAATGGTCTAGTGGGTACCGATAATATCAAGCATTTAATATGCTAGAGCGAAAAAGCATCTCTCTTCCATAAATCTACGTTGAGTTCTGACAATTATTAGAGAACACGTCTATTGTGCACTCAAAAAAAAGTTCAAATAGCCCTTACAGAGCGTTATTTTGGTTCTAAATCCCTGCCATTTGAACACTTTATAATATTTTCTCTCTTTATATAACTTTGATGCGAAGGATTTATTTATTTCAAAACGATGCTGAAAAGAAATTGTATCCTTACCTACGGACTTATTTGCGTAGTCTTCGAGAATGCCTGGTTTTAAAAACTTATTTTGAATTATTTCATTAAATGTTTTTTGTAACAGTCACATGTGTTCCAGACTACGGAACCCGTAACGCGCCTGTTTCAAGCAGCCATTTTTAACCAATTTTGAATACGATTGCTTCGAGCACAAAGGAATAATGTTTTCGGGACTTGCGGCACAAATTACTAGTGTAATGGCAGTAATGTAAAAGTTACACTAGCTATGCACAAACTTCACCGACGAAACGTCAGATCCTGTCCCATCCCTGTCCATATAATACATATATATTATATGGTTTTCGCCGCGTTCAATTTTAAACGCTTTGCAATCCAAATTGTTTATGTTCATTACAATCTTAACGATACTGGTCTCATGGACGTCGGCATATCTCGTGAATTCAAAATTATATGTTTAGATTCTTTAATCGTATCACATTGCGGATGAGATGTTTGTTAAGAAGATGCGTTTAAAATTGACTCGAGATAGTTTAACACTTGACCTAGAGGAAAACCTATGCATTTCTTATTTTATATGTATATATAATGACTGTTCTTGTATAATCTCTTTTAGATTTTCCTTTTTCATCGCTGTTGCCTCTGCGTTATGAATGTTTGTAGACTGTTACTTCGTGCTGCTGCTTTATTGTTGTTCATTGTTGTCATGGTTTGTTTTTGTTTTTTTAGGGGATGAAATTTTCATGCCATATTATATATAAATATAACAGGTAAGTTCATGTTTTAAAATGTGTTAGTTTCAACCGTCACCTAAATCGTGCAAGGAATAGTCAACCCTTAAAAATTTCCAATCGATGCTTCGTTAAAAATGCAACCTTTAGAAAAAGCCAGTAAAAATGCATGTAACTAGATAACGAACTAACATGACCTCTTGGTGAATTTACTTTTTGTAAATATAATATACAAATGCAAATCACGAACTATTTCATAACATTGCGCATGGGTTTTCTTGGTTAAAGTTTTTTGTTTGTTTTGTATTTAGTTTGTTTTTTGGGGGAAGGGGTATTTCATAAGTTTTATTTGTTTAAATCTAGGGAAATGGTATCTTTCTATGTCACCAATCTAATAACATGAACCCGTTTTCGAAGGAAAGAAGAAGTTGCAGAAAACGAGAAGCAAAAAAGGTGTGAAATTGAGACGACTTTGAGCGCAGAAAATTTTGGGATCAATGTGCAGTAATTCTGGCCAAATTGAATTGAGAAGGAATGGTATCCGTGAAGCGAATAACAACATGGCAGAGGTGGTATTTTGCACTGTGACACTCAAGGATTTTTTGTATTCTGGTTTCACGTTTGACTAAGAAATCAATCAAATCCTTGCATATACCTGTGTACAAAGATGATAAAGACTTAGCTCAGGGAAATATATTAATCTGTATTTTACAAAATTATGTAACAGTCAGATAAGTGTGTTGATATTTAAATTTGAAGAGCAAGTTGTTGCAAAGCCTGGAATATCAAGCTCTTGAAAGAAAATTCCAAGGACTATTATCTCCAGACAAATCACAGAGTGTTCAGAGCGATTATCCTAGATTTACTCTGTAAATTGAATAGTTTTCTCAATTACCAGTTGGAAATGCAACGCGTAATGATTGCGATAAAAAGCAAAGTCATTATTTGTGCTTAAATAATATTGGACTTAATACAGAACGTAAATAATGGATAATTCTGTTATATAGACTTTTCTCTATACTTAAAACCAACAGTAATAAAGATAAATGTCCTAGGATATTCTACAATATGAATTTTACATGTAAAGTTGAATATGAATCAAACGAACGATGCGTCTTAGCTTTATGAATAAACCAGGAAAACATGTACTAAAAAATAAAGAACATAGAACAATTACAAGATATGATGGGGAGTTTATTGGGGGGTTTTTAATTGGACCAGGTCAAATTATGGCTGAAATGTGTAATATTAAATGTGAAGAAATAATATGCGTGATATATGTTTTATTATCTTTTACGATTTTTATAAAGTTATCGAACAAATATTAATAATTATAATATAAACATAATAATATGATTTCAAAGGATTCCTTCATCAACAACTTTCATCTAAGATATCACTAGATTGCACAAATAATAGCTAATATACAACTACATGAACAGCTGACAAATACAAATATTAGCGGGTTACCAGCGAACAGTGAGTGGACTTGTTCCCCGTGTGTCGGGTCTGATCGTCGATTGCTTGTTCCGTAGTTCAGCCAAATCTTTTGAATACCGATTAGATTATTGTGTTTACTCTAGAAAATAAGAAATATAAATCATTAGCCCTAGCCTAAGTGAAATATTGAAAGCAAGCAAGTTTTCTATTTTTTCATTCAAAAATGGTGATACGATTAGATGAATTTATTACTTTTAAGTGTTACCCGTAAACTTTATTTAAAAGTAAACAACCTTTTCAAAAAATATTAACGTAAATGAATGAAAATAAAAAAGAATAAAATACCAAGCAGAAACTGTAAAATCAATACAAGAAGATCAAAATAAATAAATAAATAAAAAAATTCATGAGGCCTTTTGTTGTTAGGATAGTTCGTTTGAGTTGAAATAAAATAAAAATCTTAGTTAAATAGGGTAAGATTAGGGAATACCGGCAATAGGGAATATCGGACGGTCACCACATGTCCAAGCCCTAGCTGCCAACATAAGATCAACTGAGTTGAAATAACGGCCATCTATGTCAGTGGTCTGTCTGGAAGGTTGAAATGCTGTATTCGACAAAAACAAGTGAGAAATCTCCGAGAAAACTACCACAATCTTGTTCAAAGGTAGGAAATTTTGCAGCCTTTGAAAAATGGCTGATGTAAAATGACATTTTAGAGAATGTGATGGAATAAAATATGAATTGGGGCAGACCTCTATTTTTCATGTCTTGAACTTGAATTACTCACTGACAGAGATGTAATGGAAGGGGAGTGGCATCCTATGAACCCACCTCATCTAAATATCCGGGTAGGGGGAATCGTACCACTCTTTACCCCTCTCCTCTCGTGAGCTTCCCCAGTGAGTCACAATGACAGGCCATTGACCTTCAAGAATGACAGTAAACCGAAAGACGGATGGGAGAGAGAGAAGGTGTGAGTTGTTTGTGTGAGTGCCCAATATGGCTGGTCATTGCCATTTGGATAGCAGTTGGACTAGTCTCCATAACGGGGCATTTGTAATTGTTAAATCATCAGAAATATCAATATATTTTGTGTATTATCCTATCTCAAATATACTAACAAATGTATTTATATATTCAGTTAAAGAATTATTTTGTAAATTATATTACTCTATGTTTTATTGCATAATTCTGTTTTGTTCAAATGTTATCATGATTTCTGTGGAAATGAAAAATAAGGTTGAAATTGAAATTGAAATTGAAATCATATTTATTACACGTTCTAGTTCTCTCTACTTCACTCCCATGCATCCATCTTTAGCTCATATTCTAGGTTTGAGTCTCTTTTCAGTATGCCTGGATTCAAAATGGTTCAAAGTAGGCCCTAATCCGTATTCAAATTTGTGTTTATTTATTACTTACTTAATTTACATTTACATAATAATAATAATAATAATAATAATAATAATAATAATAATAATAATAATAATAAAATTTATATGGCGCTTAATACGGTTGTTTCTAAGCGCACTGGTGGTCGGGCTAACTTAGTTTAAATACCAATAACTCAAGAGAAAAACCAAAATAATCTAAATATATTAATTAATAAACAGAATATATACACACAAATCAGAAAAATCTTCAACTGGAGCGCGCCTCCAATTTACAGTTTCAGACTACAAAGTAAAAAGATGAGTTTTAAGAAGGGTTTTGAATGATTCGGTGGATGGTGCATTTTGAATATGGGGTGGGAGCTTATACCAGAGGGTGGGGGCAATGCATGAAAAGTATCCCTTTGGATGTAAGTGATAATTTTTAAAAAGATAAATGGTTATCAACTACATACTATAGTTACGAACTAAATACAAGTTCCAAAAAGTAATTGGAAACGCATAAATTAAAACAACGAAATTAAGGGAAGTAAGGGAAGTACGAAAATTGCTCTCTTTTTATTTTTCCATTTTGCGTGAAAATTTTTATTTTTTGGAGGTTTTATGCTGATTAAAATTACAATATTTCTATATCTCATTAATTTCAGAAATGTTGTTATTATAATGTGGGCATCAACTCGAGTCATGTTTACGACGACCACCTTTTCTGTTTATGATTTTATGTAATTATTTATGTTATTTTTTATTGTGTGCATGATAAAAATTCTACTTAGGCCTAATTCATTTTGACAGAATATAGATTATTCGTGCTACATAATAATATACCCATTACGTGACACTGATGGCCACGAAAGCTAAATTAAAGAAGCTAAAACATATAGGAAACATGATTTTTTTTTAAAGAGGCTCCTGACGATTAGAATATCACTCACTTTGTTTCATCTCCCCGATCCAATTAATTTCGGGTCCACTTCACGCTCCCTTTCCGTCCGCCTCTTAAGCGCACCATATTTCGCCCGCCTTGTAAAGGTGGCCAATTTTTGTCGGTAATCAGCAGCTATACCAAACACTGTGAATCTACCACCACTAAACTGCATTTCGTCTGCTGAACGCTAGAAAGGCGTTAACATTGGCAATGACTGGAAAAGTCGTAGTTAAAGCCCTTCTGGTTCTGAACTAACAATTTACCTTCTTTTTCACTTGAAAAAATGATTTATCTAGATATTGAAAATGACTGAAAGTAGGCTACTTTCATAGTACATGTATATAATATAATTATAGTATAAATTCGATATAGTAAGATAACATTTACCGTGTCCATGGAAGGGTTGATTTTTAAAAAAATATGTTATATTGGATTTATGGATACACGGTATGGCCAGCATCTCATATCTTGCATATGTTTTTACACAGAAAAAAAAATACTTCAATTTTTTAATATTTAAAAGGTGTGAATACAAGTTCAAGTTTATATTATGCTTTATAATATTTATATTACTACTAAATTATATGTACCTTAGCTTTTGTATATAATTTTCATATTTCATGTCCAAAAGTAATTTTCTTGTTAAAGAAAAAGTTTGAAAATGCAGATGATATTTAATACAAATCAAGAAACAAGTATGCACTGTGACAATGAACCCAGTATAAATCCTAATTCATTACATTTTATGTAGACCTGTAAGTAAAACCCCCACTGGGATGAATGCCTTACTATTACTGTTCTTTTCCTGGGGCTAAATGTGACCTGATCTCAATCATCCGCGGCATAAATCATCTTTACTATTATAGTTTCATGTTCGTTTTAATAATGGTAAGATGTTAAGTTGATGAAGTGTTTTATTTTGGTAATTCTCTGAGGAGCTGGTGAAGGTGATACCCGATGCAATGGCGGGGCAGGAGATTCATTTAGAAACTATTGGGGTTGAGGCCATGACTCATCGAGAAGGAACTTTTGATAATGATTTTACTTACAATTTTTGATATTCCCAACGTTTATTTATTTTTATTTTTTTTCATGAAAATGAAAAAAAAAATGAGCAAAGAAAATAGGGTACCTTTCGGATTCGAACCTCAGATCTCCTGATTACTTGACAGGCGCTCTTCAAGCTGAGCAATAGTAAACCCACTATACAATCGTCCCTGAAACCTGTTAACTTTTAACATATTTTATTTTTAGTTATAAATCAAAGAGTCGCTGAAGGTAGATAATTTGTGATATCATACTATCATATTGCCGAGGCAAACAAAGAACAACCTCATTTTTGAAATTACCAAATTAATTATTCATAAAATTAATATTCAGTATTTAAATTTAATATTTCATTTAGCAATTCTTGGAGTGCTGATAAAAGTGAAAGAGTGGTCGAAAGAGTAAGGCGGTACAGGGTTAAATTGTGATGGGTAAGAGAATGGTAAGAGAGAGAGAGAGCATCTCTACCTTTGCAATCAGTGATCTTTCAGATATTTAGGGGGGGGGGGGGTCCTGGTATAGGTAATTTCATATTGGCCTTATCTCGCCCCTTGTACCCCCGTCCTACGTCAGTGGTTGCACAAGGCATTGAACTTGAAGTTGAGAGAAAGTAAGATTTCTTGTCGAGTAAAAGAGTTCCTGAGCGTGTCTAGCAAATCCAACACACTTTCATTTTTTGTGTATGTGTGTGTGTTTTCACGAGAAATTTTGAGAGATATAAATCATTTTCCCTCATGGGAAAATACAAACACTCCCAAAGCATCACGGGAAGGAGACATCTCTCCCATCAGACATTAGCCTAGTCTTCCTCCAAGCCCCTCTTTCTTGTTAATGTTTGGCGTTAGAATTATTACAGTGGTGCCCGAAGAATTGAAAAAACGGGGCACAGTCCCAAATTTTCGTATTTAAACATAAACAGTAAATCGCCCATTGTAAAAAACGTTGTTAAAATATTTTGAACAAATAAAAAGCGTTGTTTAAGCCGATCACTCTAACAACTTCTGTTTTAAATAACGTCGTTAAAATTTTAAACAACCGAAGTTAGAAATTTGATTCGAAGCCCGATTTTCAACGCTGAGTTGATTTGTGTGTGTGATTATATTTAGATGGCTGGTGTCATCCATTTACCAAATGCATATTTATATTGAATTCTGTTTATGTATATTTTTTGCAATGTTGGTAATAAATAAATACAATACAATACAATACAATATGATCCCAACAAAAAACTAAATCTTAATTTGAATCAGCTTCATATGATAGGCTATACAAATTATTTCTTTCTTTACGGCAAATCGTACAGACTGGAATAGAACAAGAAGAAAAGACAAAACAAAAAGGAATTTTAGAGAAAATACAAATAAAACGAGAAGTTGTGGCAAAATTTAGATCATGACGAATTCATGAATAATCAGCAATATACAATTAGAGATAACAAAGAAAAAACATCGAAATCAAACATCTTTAGTATACATATTTTCATAACCATAACCAAACCCCCTGCATCTCCTACAAGGTCATCCCAATGCCGCCCCTGACGCCATTACGTTTGTTGGGCTATCAAGGAATAGATGGGGATATATTTAGCTTTCTTCAGATTAAGTCGTCTGCTATGTTCTACTCGAAAGGTCATGAGGCAGCAACGGCCTACGGTAAACTCTAATGACCCACTAGCTTAGTTTTCTCCCAAGACTCATGTTCTGATGCTGCTCGATGAGACGAGCAGAAAGAAAGTGAAATAACATTTCCGATCATGACAATAAGGGAATCACCCTCCCCCAAAAAAGATTAAAAAATATAAATAAAATAAGAATTAAAAATTAAAAAAGTAAAACGAACACTGAAAAACAAAAAAAAAGCAAAAATAAAACAAAACCAAAATAAAACAAAAAAGCAATCAACCAAAAAATACAAATTGAATGATATTAAAAAAAAGGGAAAATATATAAATTTTGAACAATGGAAACAGACAAACAAAATGAGATTAACAGTTTGTACATCGTATGAAATAAATGTTTGTTTTGCTTTGTACACAATATCATTAGTGATGGCAATGATGGAAATCAAAATAATATTTTTTTCTTCTTCAGATTTATAAAAAACAAAATTAACTCTTTCATATCTCGCATATCCCTTGGCTATCCTAAATCAAGGAAATGATCATTATCCTAAACATAGACATGTATGTGCCAGACTGGTATGTGCAAATCACCAAACATCATTGGCTTATGTCATGTTTAAATGACTTGGGTTGCGACTCGTGAAAGCAATACATCACTAAATATAAATGAAATGTCACCGTGTCATAGCTTTCGACGAATGTTGGCCGTAGTCATTGCTGTACAGCTACAGGCTTCTGTAATGTTCAGTGATTTCGTCATGGTTATTGGACAGGCTTATAAATGAAAACATAGTTGAGGATAGGGGATGACTCTCACTAGTCATTGTTTCCCGGTAAATAGGCAATTTTCTCTTCTGTATTTTTCAGACAATGAATTGGTAATGGCGGAAAGAGAGGAGATTGAACCTTATGTTTCTAAATATGCACAATATATCGTCAAAATGTCATACATCACTTTTATCTTACTCTTCAACTTTTATTTTCATCGTTCAAAGTTTTCCAGGAAAAAGGAGTATACGAAACGGAAAATGAGCAAAAGTGCTTTGTGGACTGAACGCTGATATCCAGCTTAAACACTAAAGTATGGTTTATCAATATAAAATAGGCCCTATCATAATCAATGTGGTATTCTATGGCTACTATGAGTTAATAAGAACCCATACGCTCATGTTAAACCCTCATTGATGGCTAATATTTGATCAAGGGACTTATTCAGACCTTTGTAATAAGCTCAAACAAGAATTAAACAACCTAGAAGGATACTTCAACACAAAAGCTAGATGCAGCTTAAATACAAAAAATCTAATAATAAGATTTTTGACAAATTTACTGAAGTGTCCACCCTAGTAGTTTTCTTCTTATTATTATTATTTTGTTCCTGTTTTCTATAAATTTAGACACTTTTTCATATTTCCTCTTGGAAATAGGAAAAAAATATTAATTATTTTCCCCATTTTCTCTTTGAAATATGAAAAAAAAAATTATTTTATTTATTTATTTATTTATCTATTTATTATTATTATTATTATTAAGACTAAATAAGTTCATTATTGCGGATTGAAATAATCGCTGGGGGTATTCATTTGTCTCGCAATCTACTATGGTCAACAAGGAAATTCGTGATCACTCTCGCAAAAAGTGATCACTAGCTTACAAGTTTCACGAGCTTTCGGTGCGCTGCACTTTTATCAAGTGTACGAAAATTAACTGAAACGTAGTCTATTATACGAATCCCGCGGATCGCAGCGCACCAACGCTAACAATTTATATTATTATTATTATTATTATTTATTATTATTATTTTATTATTTATTATTATTTCATTTATTTATTTATTTATTTATTATCATTTTTTTTTTTTTTTTATTGGGGGGGGGCTTTTTTCTTTTTCCCCCAGACTGTTCTCCTGGATATAATATAATGTTACTAAAGACAAATAGTCACTATTTTTTTTCAATTTTCCCAGGGAGATAAAAGAGAATAATCGGCTTTTTCCTATGTCACTTTTCCAGACATTTCTTTTTCTTTCCACGTTTCAAAAACAAAATTTTCTTTGTCCGATATTTTCCTTTTTTTTTTTTTTTTTTTTTTTTTTTTTAGAAAATAGGGTAAAAATAAAGAAAACTAGGGTAAATAAAAAAAAACAGGGCGAAAATAGTCGTTTTTCAAATATAATAAAACAGGGTAAAATACTATTTGCTTTCTATTTTCCCCATTTTTTCCTATTTTGATGCCTAAAAAAAAAAAAAAAAAATATATATAAAACGTTGTTCCAATACTATTTTCCCTCCTATGTCCAATCGTATTCTTTCCCTATTTTTTGAATAGGAAAAATGGAAAAATACATTTTGTTTTTCCATTCTTAACCTTATTTTCCATACATATGAAAACGTTGGGGCTTCTTTCTAGGAAAACCATTTTCACGCACCGATTGTCAATGGAAAATGCCCGAAAAACGGGAGTTTTGTTGAATATACTGGAATAAAAAAAATCGAGAAGATCATTTACTTAGTTACACAGGTTTTATGGAGGGTTATGTATAAAACAAAGATAAAACCTTGGGAAGAATATTTTTTTACCCCTAACCCTCGCGTTTTGAGCTTTAAAATCTCCCATTTTAGTCATTTTGGGTCGTTTTTCTGTTGTTGAAAATGATATTTTGGTCAAACAGCAGTCACTAAAAGCCTTTCTGTAAAATTCGCAGCGCATCGATTTCCTAGTTACGCTTGAGTGAAAGTAATATATTAATTCTCTTTCCAATGATTTTAACTTCTTTGTGATTGGTCAATATTTTCCCCCGCGTTTTTGATATCATAAAAAAAAATATCATGATAAAATACTTCGATCCTGACTGCACAGCTTGCACTCTCCTTTTACACGGTCTTTATTCAGGGCATTGTTATCGCGATATCGACGGTCAGACGTAGAGAGAGTCTATACCCAGTACACGCATTTCCCGTAAGATTCTTTCTGGTCGTTAGGCACTGTAGTGGAACTGTGCGTGTTTTGGTATAAAATAACACTGTCCTTTTTGATTGTTCACGTTTTCATATGTTTTTCTCGACTTTGGTAAGCATCAACAAAGGGGCAAATTAAGAAAGAATGTGCATAGAAACAACAACAATAAACAAATTTTATAAAGCAACAGCCATAACAATTCTTTTCCTACAACTTATGACACCCTCAAAAATAATAGTAGTAGTAGTAGTAGTCAGTAGGCCTAATATGTGTGTGTGTGTGTGTTTAGATTAATGTGTGGATGCATGAGGGTGAGGGTTTGTCTCTTTCTAAAACATGAAAGAAACTAACCATGAATAAATAATGACATAACAAATCAAAAACGAAAAATTAAACAATCGAATTGAGAGGGTGGATGAGAAGTAACAAGGTGAAAAAAAAGGAAGTCTGAAGTAGTCTCAAATCCGTCTCGGAGACGTCTCTAACACTTTTTATCTGTCGCGAAGACGAAATTTTCTATTCTGTCGCGGAAACGTCTCCGCGAAGTGGGATACCCCCTAACACACAAAGACAGAGTAGGAACAATTAGTCTGGTAGAGATGACAGGAAAAAAACGGGATCAAGCTAAAAGAAGAAAATAAAACCCCAATCAAAAGCAAACGATTAGCTTTTAGTTTGAGCTGGGAGCGGTAATTATCTGTTATCAGAGGCGTGTTCTATTGATGGTTCATGTCTGCCGTATGCTCAGCCAAGCACGGGTCTGACTGGCTGCCCGACGCTGTCCTACTTCGCGGTCGTTCACTTCCAAGCCGAGCATGTGCTGTACTTTTACCGAGAGGGCGTACTTTCTCTTCAATTATTGGTACCGCGAAGGTTTCACACGAGTAAATGTATAATTCGCTCACTCTTGTCAAAACATTATATTATTTTATAAAGCCCGGCGATGGCAACAGTTGTAACTAAGAAACTCGAATCAAAATAGAAAATTCCTCTTATTCAAAACTATGTTAGCTCAAACAACAATTATGAATGCTGGGGGAAAAAACTACAAAAACATAGCCAAATTAGGTTGAAATACTAGTCGGTTAATGAAAGTCCAGGTTACATAAAGTGTCCAAGTCGAAATTATCATCAAGAATGCCTTACAAAAAATAAATAAATAAATAAATAAATAAAAGAAACACAACGATGTGTTGCATCATTTCCAAATGAACTTGAGAACAATTACTTGCCTATTAATGGTAAAATAATTATGCGTGTACAACGCTGTATTAGCAGTGCGTTGATTGCATTATTTTGAATGGATCATAATGAGTGTAGGGAACGATATCAGTATCCCCATCCGAAAAAAAAAACCCGTTTCAATTCAAAATCGAGGAGGGAAAATTAACAATTTTAAATTCTAGTTAAAACATATTTTTCCCACTATATTTATAATCTCCATCTGGGATCCCCATTTGTTATTCCTAGAGTACTTTAAAGGGGACCAATACCCATGGAAATAATCACTTTTTGTTGAAAGAGCACAATATGAGAGGAGCAATTTTAAAAAAGTTTCATCAAAATCGGTTATAAAATAAGAAAGTTAGGGAAGTTTGAAAAGTCTCTTTTTACCTTCTACGGGGATCCTTAAATTGGCAACATCGGCATTAAAATGGCCGATTTGATGAACAACTCTCCATATTTTTTTTGTACAAAAATTTTCCCCATTTTCTTTCAAAGTATGTCTTATTGACCTCTGAGCTCAAAATATTTCATGGGAAAATTTATTTCATACAACATATGTTGAGTAAATATATCAGATGACAGAATCAGAATATCAGGTATATTCAAAATTAGCTCAAACAGAGTGAGTAAAAGAAAAGAAAAGAAAAAAAAAATGTCCCATCATTTTGAAGTTGTCTGGTTTGAAGCATGAACATGTAATTATTGGTTTCATGATAGAGTCTTGGTAGAGTCATCCTCCTAGCATTTGTTGGTTTAATTTGGATCTTTACACGCATAACTGAGTAACAGACAATCTTCAGAAGACCGCAAAAAAGTCTGAATTGGGCCAGGTGGGTGGATAAAGATTTTTAAAAATGTTGAAAGAATATGTGAACACACACACATTCGCACACCTACTCTCATTATACAGACATGTACTCACACACACACATACGCACACACACCTACACACACACACACACACACACACACACACACACCTTCACATCAACTGTATGTGAATGATGGTGTAGGTGCATGTGTGTGTAGGTGTGTTTGTTGAGATTGTGTGTGTGTGTGTGTGTGTGTGTGTGTGTGGGTGTAGGTGTGTTTGTTGGGGTGTGGGTGTGTATCTGTGTCTGTGCTGGTGTGGCAGAAATAGGGTATGTGTATGTAGGGCGTATGTGGGTGTGTGCTTAAGGGTGTGGGTGTGTGTGGTTTGTGTCTGTATGTGTGTGTATAAAATGGGGGTGTTTGTGGGTGTGTTTCTTCTCAATTCCTTTATTCTTCACCCATCCACTTGGCGCAAGTGAAATTTCGCTTTGTTCTAAAGATTGTCTTTTATTCAGTCATGCGTGCAAAGATCCAAATGAAAAGGGCACTATTTTAAGACCCATCGTGATATCCCTAAATAAATGTTCCTACTTATCACAAGACAACGTCAAAATGATCGGAATTTTTTTCTGAATTACTCTGTAGGGCCTATTATGTGCACACATTAATAATAAATAATGAATAAGCACGTTGCATTTATTCCTAATTGAATTTCATATGGCTTCAAGAAACATATTAAACAAAAACGTACCAATGTCACGCATATTTTAACAACGTGATATTAGAATTAAATCTAACATCCTCCATTTTTTATCCATTATTATATTTTATTATAATAATAAAATATATTTTTATGAGGTACATATTTTACAGACAATGAACATACAAAGAGAAATCATGGACAAAAATTCGATCAAATATTACCGAGAACCGTCCATCATCTTTAATTTATTTGCGAGCACTCACTGATCTTTCTACCATACAACCTAATTCACTAAAATAACTAGGTTTAAGGTTCCCCTTGGTCGTTAGTATAATCTGTAATTATTCTCTAGTTTACATTAATAAATAATTCACATCCTTCAGTTGGCACGGCTATCTAGTTTGCTACGCTATGCCATATAAATTTATGTTTATGGAACAAGTATAATATGAAAATCAATTAGTAGAGAGTAAAAGATTGGGAAAAGTCCAGTTTTTATTCGTATTTTGTCCAGTATAAATATAAAAGTCTGAATTGACAGAATGAGTAATGAGTGTTGTATCTTTTGTTCGTCAAGTACATTTTCATATAGCATCATTCCCGCATGTTCATGTATCATTATTTAAGTTCAACAAGGTAGTTATATTCAGGACGATAATTTCCATATGATTATGACCTCTTAGTTATCATTAAAGATTCTAACCTCCTCTCAATAAATGAAACATGTATATTTTTCTATTTCCCTTCCCTTACGTTCTTTTTTTTTCTCTCTCTCTTTCTCTCTCTCCCTCTCTCTCTTTCTTTCTTTCTATCTCACTATTTCTTCCGTCTATCTCACTCTCCAGGTCTCCCTTTCAGTTCCACATTTTATCTTATTACATTTATATGTCTGCACCCTCTTCCTTTTGAACTCTCTCTCTCGCTGTCTCTTTCCCTCTCTCCCTTCTGTCTCTTTATCGATCCCATTCTCTTTCTTATTTTCTCCTTCTCTCCTTATCCTTTTCTCTTAAATATGCAAGCAAACGCCCAGGCAGCAGCAAAAGAAGTGTATCATCAAAGAGCTATCACAGACTGTTGTAATAATAATATAACTCCTTGGTGTAATATCGTATGCACGACCATAGAAGTAGTGCGGTCTGTTGACAACATCTAGCTGTCAAAACCCGACGATGAAAACAGAGTAGAGAAGGATGACCCTGACATTGGCCGAGTCGCTTTTGTGTACACTAAAAATTGCACATCCACCTCAGCTCGGTCATTAAATGACTCTCATCCAACATATCACCGGGGTTACAGGGCTTCAGGGCAGACATGACATGCGTGAATGCCTAACCTTTATTGTGGAATGGAGGGGGGGGGGGGGTAGGCATCGTAGTGGCGTATCCAGGCGGGGTGCAGGGGACCCGCACCCCCTCTATAATTTGAAAACTAATTGACTGTACATATTAAAGGGGAAGTTCACCCTGGAATTTTGTTGGTCTTAAAAAATGAAGAAAAATAATAGAAAAATATTAGTGAAAGTTTGAAGAAAATCGACCAAAAAATAGCGAAGTTATGAATATTTAAAGTTTTAATTCTGTGACGTCACGTGCGAGCAGCTTTCCCATTGGTTGTGTATGTAAATTTCATAAATTTGTCTTTTTTTCATGGTTCTTCATAAAGGAATGGGTCAATTTGATATAGTCATGTATATGAACATATGTTTGATGGTATATCGACAGCACAGGTGACATGATTAATTTCTTCTGGAAAAAAAATGACATTTTATGGAATTTACAATACATAACACAAAGGAGATCTGCTCGCATGTGACGTCACAGAATCAAAACTTTATATATTCATAACTTCGCTATTTTTTGGTCAATTTTCTTCAAACTTTCACTAATATTTTTCTATTATTTTTCTTCATTTTTTAAGACCAATAAAATTCCAGGGTGAACTTCCCCTTTAAATCTGAAAATTTCGGAGACTCACTCCCATAGCGGGTCTTGCACCCCCTCTATTTTCATTTCCTGGATCCGACATTGGGCATCCCCCCCCATTTGAAAATAGTACTAATTCAATATTTCAATTTTCAGATGCCCTCCTACATTATTTCTCAAATTTTCCGGCTGCGCCCTCTATTTGTAAACCCCGAATTATATAGCCGCTCCAAATAACAATTGTCAATATGGCGGTGCATGTTTCACAAAGTAAAATGTAGGAAACTTGTAGGGCTAGGGTAAGGGTTAATGGTTATTGTTTGCCTACTATTTGGGGATCAGAAGACGAACGATTGAATAAGCTCTATGAACGTAAAGGGAAAAAAATAACAAGAATAAATGCATAAAGACATGGTATACAGGTAGGCCATTGTAACTATGTGAAGTAATAAACAACCTCGTTTGTAAATATATATTTACCTTTAGGCCTACCTAGTTGGTTTCAGTGTACTGTTTTATTTTATTTCCCCCTCTATTTTATTCAGTTTTGAATTGAAGAAAATGCTCATTAATGATATCTACCAAAAATACATCTCGGCTCACCTTATTCAACACACGTTTGTTCAATCTGAATTATACATGCAAATGGACACCCATTGCAATTGCCAAGTAAACGGTACCTGATATTTAGCTTTATATTATATTCGCTAAAGCTTCCACAAACAAAAAGTGTCAAGTTCAATTATTCAAATAAGATTTAGTCTAACTGAAAAGGCTGCGGCGTTTTGCATTATTTGCTTTCGAAATTCGGCGGATGAAATGGTAAAGATTGAAGCTGAGAGAGTGAATGCTCGGATGCATTTTATGGCACTATACAGTGCGTATAAAAAAACGGTAATCCATTTTTAGAGGGCCCATGTTCCTAGCTCATTTTTTTTTTGCTGTTTAAATTAAATTATACTTAAAGATAAACTGGACTGGAAAATGGACTTTGTACCTGTCAAATTTTATTTGCAATTTTTTCGTAATGCATTGTATCTATGATTCATGCATAAGGTATCATTTCATTATATGATAAAAATAAATATTACAAAATAGATGAGCTGGGAATATGGCCCTCTAAAAATGGATTATCTTTTTTTTCGACACGCACTGTATAACACCGACATTGAATTAATCATCGTGTACTGATAAGGTCTGGACACTCTGAAATTGATCAGTCAGTTCAAAAGCGAGGCGGTAAATGGGTGGCTTGTCAAAAAGCCTTTGGTAATATTTTTGTTTCGGGTCCCTGATAATTTGCATAATTACCTTATTTTGCATTCAGCCCTCATTTTCTCTCAGCGGCAACCCATCTCGTGTATTAGTAATTCTCTTTCATTTCTATTTTTAACGAGCTGGGTTTTAATTCTCTTGATAGCTCGACAGCTTTGGTACAGTATGGTAACTAATCAACATATACGTGGCCAGAATAAGAATTATGAGTGCTGTAGTAATAATAATATGATAAAAATATTCCAAATCAGGATCGCTGATGTCTCACATATCGTAATATTCATATAATCATGAATGCAATGTAACATATATATTTTTTAAATATATTTATTTATGGCATCCCGAAGGCTGAAATACAATCAGTTTACAAAAATTGAGCACAATAAATGTTACAAATAGCTGAAATATTCAAAGATCAAAATATAGCCTATATTAAAGCAATAAATTATCTGAGCGACAGAGTATTATTGTTAGTATCGAAGGTCAAACATGAAGGTGTCCTTTAATTTCCTTCGACAACAGTTATTTTTGGTGTATATCAAGTGTATTGCGTTTATATCTTTAGGAATTAATAACTCAAAGTATGTTCCAATACTCAGATAATGATACCTCCTTCGTTTGATCAAAAGTCAAGTAACTCCCTGAATTTTGGTTTTTGCCCACAATAACATTCTTCTCAACACTTGGACAACAAATAACGACCAAAGACGTTATTATTATCAAGGTTTTTATGTACAATGTATTTCTTCGTCTTTTTTTATTGCGTAATGATATTATCATCACAAAAATATTCGTTTGGGATAAAAAAATAACTATATTACTATATATGTTACATTGCATTGTTATTATTACTATCATTCAAATAAATCCACAGAGCGGATCATAAAATCAACACAAAGAGTTCATTGAAGACATAAAAGTATTATTAATTGTAGTTGTTTCCCCTATGAGCTGCTTGTGGAATTATTACTTCTAGGTGCAAGGTATTTGTTCCATCAAAAATAATATTTTTTTTAACGACCTCAACTACAAGAGGGCGCAAGTCCTCTTTAGATAGGAGTCGTTATGAGTCAATTTACATTTTGAAAGACGATGAAAATTGAGAGACATTGTCTTCTGTCATCAGGGACGTATAGAAAGGGCAACAATTGGTAGTGTAATAATTTTGACTGACTTGAATTTTTTATTTTGTGAGATTAAAGCTATATAATTGTTCTTTTTTTTTTGTGATGCTCATTTGATTCTGATTTGATATGAGTAGGTTACATCTTATCGCATTTTCGTTTGTATTGTGCTTGCATATTAAACCATTTTTTACCATCAAATGTTGAAAGTACTTTTTATCTTATAATCGGGCTTACATAACTCTGAAATCAATATTATTCCCCTTCGTCCGTGTTTGTTTGGTTTTTTTTTGCCATTTAAACTTAACATAGGCTGACGCAATTAAAAAAAAAGGGAGAAAAAAAAAAGAAAAAAAAAGGGAAAAAGATGTATTCTTCCCCTTTAATTACCTTCCTCCATTGTCACTGAAATTATCATCGCGTCTAATTATTTCACTTTCCATGAGACAAGTTTGAGACGGGTAATTTGAGACAAGTTTGAGACGCATTTGACATGAGTTTGAAACTATAGGTGCAGAGACGTCCCGGACATGTTTCAAAAACGTCTCATGAGTCGCTGGAAAAATGGAACATATTCATATTCATGACATTTTCCCGTCGTCGCGGAGACATCTCTGAGACATATCGGAGTCCCGGAGATGTCTCTGCCAAGTGAGATACCACCTTAATATACTTCCCGGTCGGTTCAGAATCTGCGTCGGTGGAAACAAATTTTTTCTAACAATATACTTTGAACAAAAAAAAATATGAGAACATTCAAACGAAATCATTAATATAAAGAAAATTTGCGGGTTTGTATAACTTGCAGATTTATCAATTACATCTCGGTCACAGTATAATAACATTTGGAAAAACAAAATAGAAACGGGACTTTCAGTGCAGTGGATGCCTCAAAAATCATACCGCAAATCCCCTTAAAAGACTACACGATTTCCAACGCTCGATTATATTCAGCGAACCTTAGTAGCAAGGCAAAGAATCCATATTTATTTTATCCCTAACAATACGAGTTTCACGGTTGATTGATTAAATATAAATATTAGATATTGCCATTCAGTCACAGTTCACTGGAATATGACAAAATTGTAAAGATTGGTTCCACGTTAAAACCCAACCCTGTGTGCATTTGTTTACTACCCAGTATAGGCACAGAGAGTTGCTATATTATGATTGTAGGTCGACATTACACGAAGGCAGCATATTTCCATTAATTTAATATTACTTTATCACTTCGCAAAGACGTCTAAAATGAAATATTAACTCGAACGTAAAGAGTACAGAGAGATCGGTGTCAATTATAATATTGTAGATCAGCAAATTCGGTAAGTACAACATCCAGTGCTAGTTTTCATTATACCTCGGACATGTCGGCATATTGGTGTTGCTCTCCTGAACATGTCAGTTCCTTCTTCCATATTAATCCAGTTGAAAATTCTGTCATCAATATTGTATACCTGTCTAGTAGATGTATATAGATATAATTTCTATATCACTTGATAACAAAGAGTATAAAACACGATCATTAATTCTTTGTTTTTTTGGTTATATGAATAAACCTCAATTGAAGTTTTCAGGTTTTAAATTAATTGTCTGTCTACTGTTTTTATAAGTGCTAAAAATAGAGGTAAATAGGCTCACTATGTCAACCTTTCTCTTCACTTCCCCCATTTTGTCAAGTTCCCGTGTTACACCCCCCCCCCCTAGAATCATACAGTAAATGTCACAAAATAAGGCTTAAAATGGCTTACAGTGATATATTTTTACTCCAAGGAATTTCGGTAAATTCAGATAAATGACCCTTTTTTGCCATATCGGTCTATAGATTATACACCCCCATTTTCTTTTTAATTTTTTTTTTAGTTTTCGGGCTACTCCCCCTCTTTTCAAATCCTGGATCCGCCGCTGCACCGAATATTTCCTTTCCCCCGTCCCCCATAATTGACCCTAGTACTAGGACAGTGGATCAAATACACAGACAATGGGAAACGATCAAACCGAAGACGCCAAAGATTGCATTTGTTATGATTAAAAATCTTAAATTTTGAATATTGAAGGAAACTGACCAGAAATATATATTATAATATGAAAAAAATGAGCAAAGAAAATTGGGTACCATCGGGATTCGAACCAGAGACCTCCTGGTTATTAGGGACGACCCCATTCGGGGCTTATTATAGCTCAGATGGTAGAGCGCCTGACTAGTAACCAGGAGGTCTCTGGTTCGAATCCCGATGGTACCCCATTTTCTTTGCTCATTTTTTTCAGATTAAAAATCTTAAGAGGATAATAACTAACAAAATATAAACATTGCTTCAATTTCTTCTAACTTGGGAATAGCATTGAAACTAATACTAAATTATTATAGGAGTAATAGGAATCTATATCTCCATAATATTATATCGAACCGATATATTTTTTTACCCATTCAATTTACCTTATTTACCTTAATTCAATGATTCCATGATGTATACAACCTGCCAGGGTCAGATAAATTATTCATTCAATATTTTTGCAAATTTGTTTAATAGTGATTCAATATATTAATTTTTCTCTTTCGTCTCGTCTCCTCTTAAATTATCTTCCTTCCATCTGAAAATTTTTCCTGCTGTTTCTACAGCTATACCCCTTCTTAGAAAAATACCCTCCCTCGTAAAAAAGGCATGATAGATTTAAAGAATGGAAGTGTTTGGATACAAATTATAATAATAATGGTGACTTTAAGTCGAATCTGAATCGAGAACTTTAAATACTTCGCCTCGGCGATCCGTCAATTCAGCCCGTCAACTGAACCCAGAAGCTAGGAGAGCTATGAGCGTCACGACTGAAGAAGCCAGCATTATTATAATAATTATTTATCACTATGGGTGGTATCTCTCTTCGCGGATATGTCTCCTCGATGGACAAAAAGTATTACAGACTTCTCCGATACTTTTTTTTCCGTCGCGGAGACAATTTTCAAAAACTGCCGCAAAGCAGTTTCAAAGAACCGTCTCAAAGTAGCCTCCGCAACTCATGAAACGTCGCGGGGACTGAGGAGACGTCTCCGCAATGTCTTCGCCACAAGTTTCAAAACCGTCCCCAAGTAGTTTCAAAACCGTCTCATAATAGTCCCAAACCAGTCTCAAAGTAGTTTCAAAGTAGATTCCGGGAAATGAGATACCACCCTAAACGTCCATTCTTGAAATCTAGAACCACGTTTAACCTAAAATCAACATGATTCTAAAACTTCATACTGCCGTACTGTATACGACGATGAGAGGACGTTGCTCCCTTCGGGTTTTGATTTCCATTATTTTGTTTTCTTGCCAACACGTCCGGCGGGAAAATAAACTATCATCGGTCGATCAAATATCTAATCAATATGAATAAGTAATCACTGCATTGGGGACTGATAGACGCTGTGAATTATAAAAAGGGAATTTCTTATCATCTTTCTATTCATATTCTTCTCCCTATTCATGTTTACAGGGTTGGTTTCCTCATATCGTGAAGCGGGTGTAAAGCGAAGGATCCGAACATCTAAAGAATGAAAGCAAAGAAAATATATCAGTAAAATCAAAAGTTAGGAAGTGAAATAAGACGACATAGTGGTTCATCTCATCAAAGTTTCTATTTTCATCATCTGCTCAAAAGACTCTTAAATATATTTCCTGTTCTTTAGCGTAAGGCGCGACGATTAGCGACGTGCATCTTTGCAGAACATTATTGGGAACTGAAATAGAAATATCGAAAATGCGGATTTGTAAATACTGCTTTGCAATATTACGTCTGTTGATACATTTTAGGTGAGATACGTTTCCTGTTTCAAAACGCTTTGATTTTATCAACCTTTCTCACCATCAGCTATCATATTCTCCTGCAAATTAAGTGAACACATCGGCTTGACTTCAGTTAATTAACAGATGTCTGAATTGATACTGAACTAAATTGCAAGACGTGAACAAGAAACACCTCATCTCATGAAAAGGAATTCATGCGTCGCTCGATTGAAAACATGAAGGTATA
This sequence comes from Paracentrotus lividus, assembly GCA_940671915.1. Taxonomy (NCBI): domain Eukaryota; kingdom Metazoa; phylum Echinodermata; class Echinoidea; order Camarodonta; family Echinidae; genus Paracentrotus; species Paracentrotus lividus. Next base: position 32,376,096 of record CALNVZ010000649.1, on the reverse strand, counting down.
TAATATCAGCTAATATCCCAGTCGTCATGTTCCTGACATGCTTTCACAAAATGAAGCAGATATGAAGTTCAAGTGCAACTGTTCTATCGGAATGGTAGATTTTGGTCAGTAACCATGGTAACCTCATCAACATCCAATTCCGTCGCAATCCTTGTGTTTTTCTATTGGATTGGATACAGTTATTCTACCCCGGTGAGTACAAAATTGATGATGATGATGATGATGATGATGATGATGATGATGATGATGATGCTGCTGCTGGTGGTGGTGGTGGTAGTGGAGGTGATGATGATGATGGTGATGATGATCATCATCATGATAAAGGTGCGGATGGTGGTGGCAATATGATTATAATAATGGTGGTGGTGGTGATGATGATGATAATGATGGTGATGAAGATGATGATGGTGATGGTGGTGACGATGATTTTGTTAATGATGATGATGATGATGATGATGATCATTGTGATGAAGATGATGACGGTGGTGATGACGATGATGTTCGTTATGTTGCTAATGATGATGATGATGATGAAGATGATGATGGTGGTGATGATGATGATGTTGATGGTGATGGTAATTATGATGATGGTGGTGATGGTGATGATAGTAATAACAATGCAACATTGAGTATAATTAAGCTATGGATGATTATGAGTACATTGATGATTGAAATCATGGTAATAATAATGGTTAAGATGATGACGATGTTGGGTGGGGTAAGATGATTTTATAAATATGATCATCCAAACACACTCGGAATGTAAAATTGGTTTCAAATTGCCCTCCTAAGTAATTGAGTGAAATGTAAATAATAATTAAAAAAATAAATAAAAAAAAAAAACCCTGAATTTTATGACATCATAATTATACTCAGTAACAATCATTTACACATTTTGATTTATAATATCTTAAGTGTAACTCTTGTTGACCCTAAAATGTTGTCATTATTGTTATCTAGTTCTTATCGGCTAATTATATGAAAAGTCCCTTCTTGAAAATTACTGATATTTTATCCATGAACATGATATATAAGCTTTGTACACTGCCTTCACTCCCTTTGTTAAATATCAGCATGTTCTATCGATGAAAAGAGGACAAGCCAACAACATGAAAATGAAACCAATCTACAAAATACCTCCTCCAGTGTCGGGTGAGTATTTCATTTTAAAACGCTGAATTCGCGTCATTCTCCTTTAAATCAATGATTTATTACGGTTAACATGACAGGACACCGTGTAATTTATTAAATAATATATTTATGGACAATGCAATCAGAATTTATAATTATGGCTATTCACATTGACACAATATTTATCAGGCTAAAAGAATTATGATATATCATGGTTTCAAAATATTAAGTTGACTAGTATTATAAACGGCAACGCATATATACGATTAGTATAAATTTAACGCTATATGGGGGTGTTTTCAAGCGAAGTCGTTAATGTTCCGTTACTTTTCAGTAGTCGTATGCTGTTAAAGCGAATTACGATCTAGTAATAACATATATTTGAAAACATAAAGAAACAGTGCTTGAAAAATGATATCTTCTTCTTCCTTTTGATAGCTTATTGTCATATACTATGAAGGAAATTATTGAGGGATTAATAATAAGTACCATTAGAGAAGATGTTTCCAGTTATTTGTAAAGTCGTTCGTAACTTTAAACGACACCATTGCACTATGATTAACATAAGAAATGTCTCTCATCAGCGGTTACCTTGGCCTGGATAATTACTGTGTTTGATTCTGGTTTGTTTATTATAGTCACACTTACTTGGATAATGCGAGTCTTTTACGAATTTATGAAAACTTGTAACATCAATTCTTCTGCTTGGTTTACTTATCTAAGCTGATATAAATATTGGTGTCATTGTGATGCATATTTATAATTAATTTTCTAAAATTGCATGTACCCATTTAATTCATCTATTTTTAAAATATAATTACACGTGTCTATTGATATAAACAGGTACATAATAAAAAGATACAATTAGTGATTTAAGAGAGGGAAGTATCGAGCGATATTTCCAGCGTTTCAAAGGAATGAAACTCTCCTCGCGCCACTGGGATCGATAGAGGAAGATTTTTGTTCGATAAGATTGAGTTACTTCTATTTTATCCCATGTGTTATATTGGGGCTTTGGGATTCCTCTTTTTTTCTTGATTGACAGCTAGGATATTACAAAGGGGAGTAGGACGCAGTGTTTACAAAGCTTATATATCATGTTCATACGGGGAAATCAAAATTATTCAGTTACATTCTTGTCAAAGAGAGTGGGACTTCTTCATATAATTAAATTAGCACCGATTAGATAATAGATAAACAATATAATCGACATACAACATTTAGGGTCCAACCCAATGAATTATCTATAACTTATGATTTAAGTATATCAATAATCTGTTGTTAATTGAATCGTTATTGATTGGAAGTATAAGATTTATGGATGATTCATTAGAAAATTCAGGGTATCATTTCTTAGTTTTTATTCTATTTTTTATAATATTGTACTTTATTCTTTATACTCCAAATGTTATGGTTAGGTTGCCAATTTTTTTTGACCATTTTACCATTCCTTAACTTACGAAGCGACCGGGCGTGTTGTTTTAGGCGCATGAAATTCAACTAATTGATACGAAAATAATCTACTATCCACACCATCGGTCTCAATTCATCCTTAAACCACCTTATTGCGTTATATGCATTTTAAATACTTTCATTGATTATAACTCTACCCCATTTCCATTACTTTCTTGCTATCTCTAAATTGGTATTGTCATATGTCAATAAGAAATGATCATGCAGTCTCATTCTTCAAATCATAAGTCTTGTTCATAACAACCTAATCAACCATACCTCAGACAATCATTGACTCACTTTATTCCACAAATACACATAATCACATGGACAATACACACATCCTATACTCTGTGCATCATTATCTAATCATATCATCTTCATTTAGGCAATTCGGGATTCAATTCGAATCCGGGATTTCATCTCACCACTGCTTATTCATCTCTAATTCACAAGATGTAAAGTGCATCTTATCATACATTTCATTACAGAAATGAT
>CALNVZ010000649.1:32343776-32366502 GCA_940671915.1 Paracentrotus lividus | reverse complement strand
CTTGTTTATATGAATCAATAACTACTGCTCTAACTTTTATTGTGAGAGATAACACAATTATCACCAAACCCCCTGTCTCTGCAATATCCAAATGTTGACGTTCGTCATCACCAAAGTGCCCATATTACCTGCATGTGCAGGTAATATGGGCACATGTATTAATGTATGTTTTAAAAAACTACAATGACACTACCATGTCTGGAATTTGCTTTAAATTTTGATAATCATTAACTTTAAGATATAATTTGAAATATAAGACCCTTCAGTAAATCCTTTGACTATATATTTCATATGTAATGTATTTTGTATATTATTTCTTTTTTAAATATTATTTAAACATTATTTTCATATATAAAATCCAATATAGGCCCTACAATAAGTATTATATTTAAATTATTATCTGTGAATATACCCCAAAAAATCGTAGCAAGAGATTGATGCCTCATCCCAATATATACCAGAATAATATCCGCCATTTGGCACTGTCCCATATATTACCTGCACTAATGTTACTGTGTCAGGCAAGCATTCAATGCCACATTGCACCCCTTCACTAAAACAAAATTGACCTGTACACGCTAGTATGATCAAAATGAAACTTTAAGCTTACTAAATATCAAAAAACCATTGAGATTTACCCCCTCAACCACTCTTTTCACCATCACATTCTGTGAAATATCAAATTTTACAATCAGAGGTAAAAAAAACCGTAAGTTTTACCTGCCCTTGTTGGTTTCCAGCAAATTTCCTCCAAGTAGAAATTTCGGCAATCAGATGCTCTCACCGAGATAATATTTTCGTATACAGTTCATCATGAACAACATTGTGCTCACATCCGTCACCCGGTCACCGGTCGACGTCACGGACATGATTTGCTTCAGATGTTGCCATATTACTCTGCATGGCCCATATTACCTGCACTGTACCCTATTCAATGTATATTGCACGATTCTGTTTGCTTCAAATGTTGTAATATGTGATTTCTGTGGAAATGAAAAAAAATAAGGTTGAAATTGAAATTGGAAAAATTACGTTCCGTTTAATTCTGATTATTTAGATTAGGAATGCTATCATTGTATGGTCAGGTTTAATGGTTGCTCGGAACATTAGTAACTTGATGAGTTGGGTACACAGTGAGTGGAATACAATCTGTACATTGGTCTACATGCAGTACACAGGCTCTACTGGAATATCTCAGGTAGGTAAATTGCCAATTGGTCTAAATCCACTTGGACCGTGGTCTCATCCCACATGGTCCAATTCCATTTCGTCGACAACCAGTTCGTCACTCTAATTGTTTTTGGTCTTATTCCTACTTCGTCTCTAATGTCCATTTCGTCTTCTATCCACTTGGTCTATTACCACTTGTCACTTCCTGTACATAAATTGGTAGTTATACCAAATATTCATTTTTGAATTAGACCCCCCCCCCCAAAAAAAAAAAAAAAAAACACAAAAAAAAAACCAAAAAACAATTAGACAAAAAATAATTAGACGAATTGGCAATTTAAACTAGACCACAAGTGATAAGTAGACCAAGTATGTATTAGACCAAAGGGAAATTAGACTAAATTGTTAGTAGACGAAATGTTTTAGTCCATGTGGTATTAGACAAGAGAATTGGACCAAAGCTGTTAGACCAAGAGGATATGAACCTCAGTAGAGTCAGAGAAAGTGTTCCATAACCAAAACCCAACCTCATTTAATCATTTATAGAAGAACAAAGTTCCTAATAAAGAAGAGGAAATAGGGAGTGAGGGAAGGATGAGAGAGACGAAGAGAGGACGAGGAGCAGAGAGAAGAGATATAATAGAAGACACCTCCAAAGATATGATCAAGGTTCCCCAAATAACTGATAACTGGAAGGAGCTGGACGACCCCTGATTAATACAATCACAACCACAATATCAACGGGAATTGACCCATAGCTGTAGAGCATGTACATGACTGAAAGATTTGTCAGAAGATGAGAAATCAATGACGATGAAATGTATATATTACTAGTCAATAAACGAAATAAATCATTAGGAGTAGGATGAACAGAGGAATTAAACTGCAAAAACAAAAGGGGCTAATAGTAAACAAGCGCTAAACACCAAGATCAACACACACACCCAAAAGAGACAATTTGCGTGAAAGAAATGAGATGGCAGAGAATATAAGAAGAGACGAAAGAGGGAAGAAGGAAGAATATAAAGAAGAAAGAGCAAACAGCGCACGAAGGTTGAAAGAACGAGAGGGAGGAAGACAGTAAGATGAGAAGAGAGAGAGACCGAGAAGAATAGCGACAAGAGGAGAAGGGATAAAAGCATGAAATATATGCAATTATATCCCTTAAATATCTAATACATAAGCTCCCGACAGCTGTGCTGCTAAAAAGACTACAAACCTGCAACAGGAAAAGAGTAAACAGTATGCCATGAGAACATAAAGAACACAGAAAGAAGATCGAAAGAGCCTGAGCAACAAAAACAATAATGTACCAGATAATTAGAGTAACACCAAGACAACCAGAGAGAGATAGAAAGATAAAATGAAATTAGGGAGGAAAAAAAGAACAAAGGAGTATAAATTTTTGCTGAATATTATTGGTCAACCGTAATGCTTCAGAAGATTTTGAAATTGATTTTAACATTTTGAGAACTTTACATAATCTAACCCCTTATAAAAAATTTGTCGACACCACGAATACAAAATCCGTTTTTATATTATGTCTACTGAATATGTTAACTATATTCACATACAAGATGAAACCAAGGCATATTAAGTTCAACTAACAATAAATGTGACCTGATATATTGTCTTAAAATCTCCTGAGAACCAAAGATGATTAAATCGTATTTGTATTTCTACTCAGATAAGTGGAGAATACTGTTTACAACCCCACCCAAAATACTAATATTTCCATAATTTTTTTAATTCAACCTCTCTAATCTCTCTCTTTCTAAACATGTTAAATCTCTAAACAGATAAGTTTTTACAACCACAGCAAATCTCGTGAACAACGACAGCAGGATAACGTAATTCTACCAGTGTACTAAAACGACACATGAGGCCAGACCGAAAGAACATATAGGTTTCCGTCCTCTCTCAATACACCCAAATGATTGCAGACATTTTAGTCCCTATATTAAAAAAAACCATCGTTATATTCAATTGTTTCTCATCGTGAGCGAGACCCCCTTAGTGAAGTGCCACGTCTCGGATCCACACATCAGTGAGAATTTTACGAAAAAGAAAATACAACCCTCCATAAAAAATCCATATCAGCTCATGTTCAGTTAACCACACCCAAACCTAACCACAACGACGAACACACTGAGCTACGGGTATGTGAGTTAGGACTATCAAGCTTGCAGCATCCGCTCTCATGAAGCGCGTCAGCAGGGGGCAAAGAGGCCTGCAAACCCTGAATGGTCTAAGAACAAGACAAACCACCCCAAGGTGGCATCTACGGCCCCCTATCTTTAATAGTGAGCGGTACACATAGAAGTAAAGACATAGAGGCACCTTGAGCAACACACCGGCCAAACGCCCCCTGCCACACCACATACAAAACTCAAAGACAGAATAGACAAAACAAGAGAACAACATGAAAATAAAAATAAAACAGAAGAAAAAAAAACAAAGGAGCAATAAGCAGTGGGAGTGGCCGGTAGTGAGAGTCCGAGCAAGCCTAACATTAATCTCACAAAGTATTCAAGAAAAAATAATAAAAGTTGACAGAGAGGGAAAGAGAACGAGGAAATGGACACGCAGAGCCAAGAAAGCGTGGGGGAAGAGAGGAAGGAGAGAGAAGAGATGACAGCAACCGAGACTGTACAGCGAAAGAATAGTAAACCAAAGGGCACGTGCAGAGAGAACCAAAAGGAGAAGGATGGAGAGATGAGAGGGGAAATGAAGTTGCGATTCCATTAATAAGGTCTCTGGCCCCTTTCACTATGATATCTGGAACCCATGAAATTACACTTCGTCAAAGTTTCCCTTTCTGTGTCAGCGGTGATCACACGTGAAGAGGGGCCGGCCCCACGCCGTGGAAAAGTAATCCTAGCCCAAAGAAAAAACACAAAAAAAACATAAGACAAGAACAAGAAAGACAACACAAAAGACCAGTACCAAAGAAGAAACCCAGCGCGACAGGTGACATGAAGAAATAACAAAAGCTTCGAGAAGTTAAAAACCACAGCGAGAATCGACCCAACAAAAAAAAAGTCAAATAACAAATGACGATAAGACGCACAGAACAAAACAAATATGACCTCACCCCCCCCACCCTCGCCGCTATATCGACTCAGCCAGCCGCCAATGTACAAGTCTGACTGAAAAAAAAAGACTATAAATTGAGTGTATCGCCCATAGTAACGCGGAAAAATTGAAATGGTTGGTGGACATTACCAAAAATCTGAATCACTTCCGATTTTAAGCAACTCATCACCACCTGTCCTCAATAATACATAAGAATCCACCATTGAGTATTTAGTGAACACTGAATATCAAACAGACATACCCTTAAATGGATTGATCACAATAGTGCGAGAGGATCTAGAGAAAAATCCAACCCACCATTCGACAGAAGAAAAATATGGCCGACGCGCTGATATGACCGCCAATAAACATGTGACAGCAGAGAGTTAAAGTTGATAGACACTTGAGTCCGAAAAACTCATGAGGATCTCGCCAAAGATAAAGAATGAAACAATTCTTCAAGTGTAATGATCCTGGGTTGTAAATTTACCAAAGAACCTCCTGCCTCTAGCAAGAAGGCCAGTCGGATCAGCGACATTTTAAGTTTAACTTCTTGTCATTCATTTTTATACTATAATGATTCGATTCCACCTCCATTCTCACCCAACATTCCATATTACAACAATTTTCCCCCTTCCTTCCCAAAAACCCGCCCGGGCATACCACCCTCCAAATACCATGAACCCCAATGTTGGTCATTGTTCGATCTAACAACGTTAGAAAGTGTCGATTTGTTTTGGACGCCTATAGGAGGGAGAGGGGAAGGCCAAAAACCTAAATGAGTCGTTTCGAAATATATTCCTACCTTTTACCTTCCAATAAATGAAACATTACGAATGAATAATCTGGACGAATCGCCATATTGACTTGTGCAACCAATTGTATGGGGGAGATTTAAGGACTTATAAATGCTTTGTTATACACTCACAATTGCATATATATAAAAATGTATTGTATAATCGGCCGAGGCGAAAAGCGCGCAGCCCCTACGGTAAGAACTTTTCTTATAATTAGTGACATAAATGATGTAGAGTGACATTCCATGCCGAACGATAGCGGGCAGCAATAATCGGAGCGCGAATGCTAAAGCAAGGAAGGGGGCTTTTAAAATGGCGGTTGGTTCATAATAACACAAGCCTCACAACCATGCATAGTGGTTATGAGTATCTACTTTTGGCATTATTTTCGAAATTCATTGATGCTTGCAATGGATGCGACGCGGCCGCAAGGCGCAGAGCTGGCAAATTTTCCCAATAATAGTATTATGAAATGGGACCATAATATTTTATAGTGAATAGCGACTAATAGACGAAAACAGGAGAGAATAAAAATTTTGCTTTATCTTTCGGCTTTTCCATTAAAAAGGAGGGGCGCAAGGCCAATCAATATGACGTTGTATATGTCTTCTCCCTGATAGATACATACGACAAACAATTACGCCAACAAAACTATAAATATTGATCTTCATAGTTGTGCTTTACCAGTCATAGTATATATACAGGACACCCTAGGAATTTATTCCTTAGGCTTGTAAATCGCGAGCGACGGCGGCAAACCTCCCGACTAGAGCTGTATTAAAATGTTTCTCAATTAATACTGAAGTGAGAAAATCCCCACGGGAAAAAGCGCAGGATATTATACTAGCCTGTTATCAAATACTCAAGGCAAGTAAGCCGCGGGAAAGTTGTGATGGGTACGGGCCCTTAAGCCAGGCTTTAACTGCGGTTATTAGAAAGACGTTGAAACGAATCACTAGCCGTACCCTCGCTCTCTTCGAATGCCAGACAAACGCGAGACTATGGCGGCCAACGAATTCCAGTGTAGTGCTGCCACTATCCAAATCGTCGATATGCTAGTCCAGCGCGCCCAACGTGCAGCGTCTCGTCCAAGAAAAAAATTTCTCCTGAGGGAGGTATTAACAAAAGGCATGCATTAGTATTATACAGAACACCTGAGTATCCTGGTTATCATTTGAGTCAGCGAAATACCAAAAAAGTGAACCTACGTTCTAGCGCATAAGCACACCACAGCCGTCGCGTCGCAATTTCAGGAGTCAAAACCAGCAGTCGGCTGTAAAAAATAGAGTGGACAGGGTGAAAAAGATGTAATCAGTTATAATTCAATTACAAGTAGCCTCGCGACTAGACAAAGTCGTTGTACTACGGATTACGCGTGTCGGATGAATGGAGCCTGCAGAGCCCGACATATTAAGTGTTCACAGACTCTTCTGATACTCATTATTCACTTTTATTTTCAAAACCATCTACCACGTGGAGATGACGCCGCTTATGACAATAGGCATGTAGAGAGTTAAGTTGATTAAAGATAAGTTTGAAAATCAGGTGAAAAGATAAAGATGAAACATTTTAAGTTATATAATCTGTTGTTAAATATACAAACTCTTCTAGCAAAGCCGTCATAAGGAATTAATACTTCTTGTCATTCATTTTTTCTTTATTGTTTCATTCATGATCATCTCACGTCCTCATATTACAATTTTCCCTTATAACATGTTCATTTTCTTCAACGGTGTCGATTTGTTTTGGCGATAGGGGGGGGGGGAGGGATGATCGTCGATATTTCCTCTTTTCCTCAATTTGACACATACGATGGTATACGATCGCAGTGTCCATTGTTGGGGTAGCTTAATGCTTGTATACACACATGCATATTAATATTTAAAAAAATGTATTGTATAATGCGAGCGCGAAGCGCGAGCTGAAAATTTTCTTAATAATAGTGACATAAAATGGGGCATTTGTAGCATAATGCGAGCGCGAAGCTAAAGCAAGGAAGGGGCTTTAAATGGGTTGTTAATACACAGTCACATGCATGCATGTGAGTATCTACTTTGGCATATTTTCAAATTCATTATGCGAGCGCGAAGCGCGAGCTGCAAATTTTCTCAATAATAGTGATATGAAATGGGACATATATTGTAGAATAATGCGAAACGGGGAATGGGCATTATCTGGTTCATTAAAGGGGCCATCATGATGTAATGTCTATAGATATACACACATGCACATTATTATTCATATGAGTACTAGTATAACGGAATTCTTAGGGCTGTAATGCGAGCGCGAAGCGCGAGCTTAAAATTTTCTCAATAATACTGAAGTGAAAATGGTATTTAGTAGCGTTAATACAAGCATGTAAGCGCGAAATTGATGGAGGGCTAGGGGGCTTTAACTGGTGATTAGAAGCGGAACATCATAGCGTAATGCCAACAAACGCAAATATGGACGAATTCCAGTTAGGGCAATATTATGCCAGCGCGAAGCACGAGCTGAAAATTTTCAGGCAATTTTTAACAGTTATCTGGAATTTGAAAGCAAAGTAGTGACTAGTTTGAAAAGAGGGCATTTAGTCCCCAGAAAATAGTGGAAGTGTATCATATAATCAATCGTCCGAGACAGAAAGTGTTATACATTGTCGATGAAGAGCCGACATATTAAGTGTTCCAGACTCTTCAATACTCATTATTCATTTTATCAAAACCATCGTGGATTTTTGAGGGGGAATACTTCATTTTTGGCTTATCGAGGCACCTGTCCCCTATACACCCTGGGATCGGTGCCCTGATTTCATCGATTAGAATTGCCCCCCCCCCCCGCTTCCATAACCTACACGGAGTATTGTGTATTACATGATCCTAAAGTATATCATTTACACACGATGAAGATTAACGAAGAGTTGAAAAAAAAAATAGAAATATGCATTTTAGACTGCAAATAATATAATAATGTTATTAAAGTGTTTAACGAATTTGTAATGGGTAGATTTATGTGCATATAATATGATATTTGTTATTCTCTTGATATCAAAATATTTGAGGGGATGATTGTCACCACCATCCCCCCCCCCACCGAAATTATTGGGGGGATGCATCCCCCCATCCCCCCCCCCCCCCCACAATCGACATCCATTTGGATTTTCTTTGGGTTCTTGATAATTTTTTACAAGATCTCACTTATTCCTCCATTCCAGTTACTCTGCCAACATCTGAAGTGCATACAACCAACAATGAATAAATGTATATCAACCAAGCGCCCTCCATTAGATGGAACTCAATGTGCAATAAACAGGGTAAAGTATACTGGATTGTCAAATTTATTCAAATGTCTATCGTTTATATTCCTTATATCTCTTTAGGGCGATTCCATGCTTTTGTTGTTCCCGCCTCTTAGTTTTTCTGTTATTTTTGTGTCCCGTACATTTCAATTGTAAAGGATGCGTAATCGGGTCAAGTTAACTATTGTTTCTTGGGCCCCTTTCGTTACTACTTGAGGATCACCATCATTCAAGAAATATTCTTTTATTTTCATGTAAAAAAATATAAAATGTTGTCAAAATGTCCCTTACGACATAGCATGGAATTGCCGTTTATTGATTTGTTTCTACCATCTCCCCTCTTTTCTTTCACGATTTATTATAGTTATAACACTTTACACCCTAACTATGAATTTTCTTCTTCTATACCTCATATCTCTACTTCATTACAATATCCTCCTTTCTCATATTCAATTCATTTCACTCTGTGTCTTTCTTGTGCTTATTTCTTTACCTTTAATCGACTCCCAATTTAATGTGATGCTTGGTTCCAAGCCAAATATCTACTCAAAATGAATCATGTTATCCAAAACACATTGGCTCTAATTCTGGAGCATAGACTATTTTGTACGAGTTGCAAATTCGTGCAAAGCAATTGTGTGATCCTTTTGTCTGATGTTGACTGATGCATCATACAAAAGGATCGCACAATAGCTTTGCATGAACTTCAACTCGTACAAACTCAGTCTTCGGTTCAGAATATGGGCCTATGTGTTTGAAATTGTTTCTCTATTAACAAACATTGTTTCATCTGTACTCCATCCTTTCCATCTTTGCTTTCCTAACTGGAGAGTGAGTGGTATTGCACCAGAAAATGCGCTTTAAAAATACATATTATTATTATTATTATTACTACTACTATTATTATCATCAAGATTACACTTGTACACAACTCACTTGATAATATAAATAACTTTAACAGAATTTGTAAGAAATTACAGAGAGCTAGAACTGATCTCTGATTTATTATTGGCATCCAATTAACAGTTTCATAAAGTGACAACTGAATTAAGTTATTGATGTTAATCTCTTAATAGTTTTTTAAAAATCAAATGCCATTATTTTCAATATCTTGAAAAGATGATATAAATCATTATGTCTTTTGTAAGAATGATTTAAATTTTTTTGCTAATTAATGCATATATGGAAAGGTGAAATACAGTGGACTAAAGATGGGTCAATTTACATATTGTTGTGGTTTCATACTGATATTTCTCAAAGTAGAAAATTAAGGTTGCTCTTGTCAACAATAATTCTTGTGGATAATCATATGTTATAAACTATACTGATTTGTATAATACATACTGCGCACGAATTTGCTTACATGTACCTACAACAATGTGATCCAAATTAAGAAACTTTGGCAAAAAGGTAAATTTAACAAGATTCAGGACTAGCACCGTGCATGATATTACACTGTTGCTCATAAAGGTTGGATATTTATTTATGTGATCCAGCAACATCTTTTTACTCCGGCTTTCATTTCTTGAAATTGTTTGTCCCCACTTTCACTCTTCGGGGCCCTGGCTATATCTTGGACATTCCTCCAACCACTATCGGTGATTGAAAAACAAAAACAGTTTGTCAACCCCCACAGTGCCCATTTTTGCAATTTTTTCTCATTTTGGGGCCCCTTTTTTGTTTACCCGGCTGACCAAGGCCCCCTCAGTCCTACCCCCACGAAACGCGACTGAGGTATAGGGTTGTTGTTTTGTTGTTGTTTTTATATTTTACGGCGCTTTCATTCATTATATGTTATTGTTCTTAAAGTTAAATATGCGTTTATGGTCACAGACTTCGATTTCTTGTCTAGGGGAAGGGTCAAAGTTTATTTCGATTGTTGCCCAAAATTGATTTTATTCATTTTTACAAAGATGAAATGTCTACCTTCCCAAAAATGTATCGTAGAACCAAAGCATAACAGAAATCATAATGAAAAAGAGACTATGGGCAACATTTACAACCGTGTCATTCAGGCTGAAACACAATTTGGTGGGAAATGATAATAATTAAGTATCCATGGTTGTTTTCTATTTCCTTTGTTTTGACCATAAAGGTAGGATCGAATATTTCAGTTTTTCACCGATCTCACTTTTTATTTCAACCCCTCCCCTAGACAAGGGACCAAAGCCTGTGACCCTAAACTTTGATTTAATGTCAAGAAAAATATTACCCCTATACTTCAGACGCGTTTCGCAGAGGTAGGATGGAGGGGGCCTTTGTCGGCCGGTAAAACGAAGAAGGGGCCCCAAAATGAGAAAAAATGGCAAAAGGGGGCATTGTGTGGGTTGACAAACTTTATTTATTTTTTCATTCCCATGAAACGGTTGGGGGACGTTTAAGATATAGCCAGGGCCCTAAAAAGTGAATGTGAGGACAAACAATTTCAAGAAATTAAAGCCGGAGCAAAAAGATGTTGCTGGAGCACACAAAAAATATCCAACCTTTATGAGCAACAGTGTACTAATAAATATAATAATCGGATTTATAAAAGTTCCTTTTCCATAATTATAAACAATTATATATCCTAAATTTCCTGGTTCTTTTCAATTTTTTTTTTCACTTAGTGGTGCCAGCGTGGACGATGCCTGGAGAAACCTGTTCATCGTCGAAGGCAAGAACAACAGTTGGTTGCCATGGAGACAGCCACGCCCATGATGGGAGACACGCCCTCAATGAAGACGACAGCTTCAACAATGTTATCAACGAGAGCCAGAAAAAGGCTTAAAGACACATTGTAACTGACATAATGCATGGTTCAAACATTACAGTGAAGTATTCTCAAACTAGCCCACAGCTAACGATGACTTCATCAACAAAGATATTGCTCAAACAGAATTTGTAATTGACATTTTAAAATGACTTTTTTGGGTATGTGAGGAGAATGTGGAGAGCAGCATCTGAAGACCATCCAGAAAGCGAATTGAGATCTCCACCAGAGTATTTAGGTTTTGTTGTTATTCACTCAATATTATACTCTTCCATGTAAAAGCGTACCATATATGCTTTTAAGTTTTACATATTGGTTGTTAAGCCAGTATCTAAGTAATAACATTGGAGATTAAGGATTGTTACCATGTAATGGACAGGTGCACAGGAATCAACTACCAGTATTTATTCTTATTGTTTATCAGCTTTACCTCAAATTATAACCTAGATACCTTCATGAAAATTTTACAAAAATGTGGAAGAACTTTAGCTTAAAAAAATTGAGGACCTGTTGAATATGTAGTTGGTGCCAAATCTTCCTCGTTGGACTATTTGTAACTGCGACACATGAAACAAATAAATACAATTTATCTATCTATCTATCTATCTTAGAGTTTTGAACTATCCAATGTTTGGAAGTGGCAACTGTTAGCCTCATCATCTATTCTCAGGTGGTTGACATGGTAAATCAAGCAATGCTCTACAATCAAAAGGCTATTTAATGGAGAGAATATCATTTGTACATGTATATGGTCACTTATACATTAATGAATTCCACTCGAAGGCATCCAATATCTTGGTACTTGTACATCACTGCCTTGTTGCAAGGATATGGAATGTCTCGATAGCTTGATAAATTTGCTGAACTCCCAAGACATATTATGCCCTTCTGATGTTGTTCTGTTTAAAGTTATTCATCAGTCTTCATACTCATTTCTTAAATCTTTCCAAAGCCGACTTGAATTGAGGCTTTCCTTGAGACTTCTTCTCAACAACTTTGGATGTTTCTTTCACTTTGTCCTGTATAGATTGAGAGAAAGGCAGAGAGAGAATAAGAAAGAGAACGATAAAGAGGGACAAATAAAGATAATAGAAAACATAAAAAAAAAAAAATAAGGAACATGTTTTGGCATAACCCGCCATCCTCAGCCAATGAATATTACATACAGTTACCTTCAGTATATTATACAAATATACGGAATTAAAAGAATGTTAATATGGTCTAGAGCATTAAATCAAAGACAAGATTAAAGGACTCATCCGGGCTGGAGTTTGCATTATTAGAAAAATAAAGTGAAATCGAAAAAGCACAACACTGAAAATTTCATCAAAATCGGATAAGAAATAGCAAAGTTATGAATTTTCTTAGGTTTTGAATTTTTTAGGAAACAGTTCTTCAAATTGGCAAACTAATGAGGTCTCAGTCCCCCTACTTTCTTGGTATTTTATTGTATGAAATACCAATTATCAAGATTTTCTGCCTCAAGGACATAAAAACAGGGATTAATCCCTGTGGAATGTTCAAGGTCACAAGTGCTCTTACTTATTTCAGTGTGAGGGACAGGTTTTCTGTATACGCATTATATGAAAAAATGAGATAAATAGGATTTCATATAATAAAATACACAAGAAGTAGGGGGACTGTGACATCATCTGTTTGCTCATTTGAATATTCAAATATTCAAATGAGACAATGAGACAATTGCCAAGAACTGTTTCAGTCCCAGTGGCAGACCCCAATTATATGCTCGTAAAGTCGTAAAAGCTTTTGAATTCGTAACGGTTACGGAAGCCGTGCGCTGAGCGAAGAGCAAAAATCGTCCAAAATTCACCTGCTTATATCTCTCTTTCTTGATCACCAAAGTTCATGATACTTTCAGAGAACTTAAAGAATGATGATATTAAGCACCATATCAAATATCATTGAAAATGGTTGTGTATTTTTGGAAATACTAGTATATTTCTGTTTTTCGAGAGAGGTTTCATTTTTTCCCCGACACAAGTCTGGGACGAAATGAAAACAAAAACAAAAGACATGATACTGTACAGTACACACCAGTCTCACTTCCTGCGCATTTTGGTGTTTGGGCAGTCAATAGTTTTGTCTAAATCTTCCTTCAAATGTTGAGTGTTTCGCTGAGAAAACCCTGGAAACTGCATCTATCAACGACAAACCGCTCATTTGCGCATGCGCATTTCCGCACCTCACTTCCGGGTTTGGAAAAACACTCACCAATATCCATGAGAAACCCGCTGCGATGACCCTACTGCAAGTTTTAAGGACAGTAAACCACTATATTTTGTTATAATCCTCAATTATTTTTCCATGAATTAGTTCTATATTTGATATTTGTCATTTTCTTTGCTCGATTTCAGCGTTTTCTTGCCATTGACGGCTGGGAGAAGAGCGGAATATTTTTTCGTGGGGCTATAGCGGTCAAAATATGCCTACATCACGAACCACAGTGTGTGGGACCACAATGTAACCTGATGGAGGTTTTTTTTTGAATGACTTTGATACGGATTTTTCCCGACATAACCGTGGGACAACATATTATGAAATGATATTTCGATATGATATACTTTGTATCATATCAAAGTTTCGTTCTTGGGCAATTTCAAGAAAGGTGAAAAATAATCAACTTTTTTTTGGAATTTCTGGGTTTTTTTTGGGGTGCTTCCGAAAAAACCTATTTTTCACAATTTATTACCGATTTCAACCATAATTAACATCATGAGCGGTTAAAATGACTCTTTCTGGTTAAATAGTCGTTGGATTTGTTTCATTTGGTGGTTTTAAAGGCGAGATATCGCAGTTCGCCCTAGACACCTTTGTAGCGGTTTTTCCGTGCAAAACTTGTTTTCTTTATGCAAATTAGGCACACAGAGCGATAGGTTTTTCGGAGTTAAATTGGGGTGTGACCCCGAGACAGGTTTTACCAAAAAAAAAGTCAATACCTAAAAAATGCATAACTTTGTTATTTTTCATCCGATTTTGATGAAATTTTCTGTGTTGTGCTTGATGAATTTTACTTATTCCTGGACAGCTTAAGAGATACTTTCTTCCAAGTAGGAGAAATTTAGATCACAAAATACTTACATCTTCTTCTAAAAGGTTCTCAAAATTGGGCATACATTTTTTAAAGACACATTGTCTAGAATCTTATCACTTTAGTAGTTCTTACCCTGTTTTCTTCTTCTCTAACTCCTTGTTTTCTCTTTTCTCTCCTGCCTGCCTTGCTCCTTCCTTTCATTCTATGACGAGGCTCAAACTTAGGAGGTGGTACCACGCCCTACATACAAATATGGACAATAAATATTCATTTCAAGAGATACAGAAAGTGAGAGAAAGAGAGAATGAGAGACTTCATCATCATCAGTGCATTTAATGTCCATGTTTCCCACTTTGTGGGGTTGGACAGTTCATTTCCTAGATGGCTCTCCTCCATGCTGCCCTGTCACTTGGGTCGATGTGGGATTCCTCCCATCAACTCCCATACGGGGGAATAATATCTGTATGAAGCAAGACATGAAACCGTTCTGTAATTTGGGTAGCAAAATCCTACCCAGGATCTTGACCCTTGAATATTCAAATTGACAATTAGACCGAGCAGTCATTTGACCAAGTGAGAAATAGGCAAAGTAAACGTGTGTATTAGTCCAAGGGGAAATTAGAGAAAATTGTTTGTAGACCAAATGGGTTTAGCTCAACCATTTAACCATTTAGAGTAAAACTTTTATGCAAGAAGTCCATGCAACAAGGATCATGATTGGTTGTACTAATGATTTGCAATTGATCATAACTTTCTATGTTACAGCTTCCTGATCAATCACAAACAAGATATATTACAGTTTGGACATAATGAATACAATTTTAAAATTGAAGAAGATTGAATATAAAGGAAAACCTGCACATAACGCACAGATAAACGGTAAACATAAGAGCAGGCCAATTGAATGTAAATTACTAATGCAAGTATGTTCAAGAGTAGTACTCACAAATATCTCTTTCCTATCAGCCTGTCTCTGTTCCATTGTTGCTCTGTCAATAGCACTGATCTGACTTGGATCTAGAGTGATCATCTCTGGCTGGATCTGGATCACAATGAATGAATGAATTTGAATTTCTGAACACTTTAACAAATTTTGAAATGCATGTACATGAATGAATAGAAACATACATGAACATGTACAACTAAAAGGTAGAAAGAAAGTGTAACAGAAATAACTAAATTGTAATAAATGACTGTTAAAATTGCGATTCAATGATGATGCAACATATTTATGTAATTTTATTAATTACTATCAATTTTAACAACCAAATAAGGTTTTATATCATAAACTTGACTGGGTTACCTAGGGTCATACAACAACCCACATGTACATATAAGTAGGCAACAAAAATAATCATATCAAGAGCTTTACCAGTTATGACCATTTACCAGTACACAATGTCCACTCCCTGAGGAGCATTCTAGTCGGTCACCTCTTGGATGCTCACATGCTAAGCAAACCACATGGAATTCACATCCTACAAGCTAGCCTAATTCTAAAACATTGGGTATTATTAAGGGTGTGAGCAACTACAAATAAAGAGCTAAAAAAACCTAAAAATAAGCTGGAAAAAAAAAGCCGAACTCTCACGCCCCTGTGGTATGAAACATGTAGATATAAAGCCTTGCTCAAGACTTGTCAAGTACATTACCAGGAATTGAACCTATGACCTTTGCGTCCCTTGTACATACCTTTTCTAGAAGGGCCTTGACTTCATATTCTCTCCTCTGTGTTTTATTCTGGTAAGGGTTCGCTTCCATCGCATCAAAGTTAGCCTCACCAGCCCCTGGAAGAGTAAAACAACAATAGTAATAACAATCGTTGCTATACAGTCAACTACAGTGATAACAAAGTGTTTGAGAACAAGCAAATTCTTGCATAGTGGTTATTTTCACATTGGTTTTATTTTTGTAAATTTCGCAATTCACTTCTCGCAAACATTACTACTTCAATGCATGGTCATTCATATTATTGAAAACATCACAAAAATCACAAAATTAAGCTCTCGCAAATTCCCCATCAACACAAACCAATAAAAGCCAAACAAACTTTTATCTAGATAAGACAGAATGATTCCATACCTGGTATTAATAAGCTTGAGTAGCCATGGAAATGTGTAACTCCTAGTACGTCTTCATAAGGACAGAATCCCATGTTGGTTACAGGATAACGAAGCTCATGCGTCATGTATGGAGATTCTTGAGTCGTCAGACAACAATCTTTATATACCTGTCATTAACAAGATAATTTAATCACTACCATTACTGGTCTGAATAATACTTTACCTCAGTCATGATATACAGTCTGTGTCAAATAAAATGGCACAAGTGGAAATCTTTTTTTATAGAATGAAGATTAATCACAACCTGGTATTGTTTGGTATTTTCATAAAGCAGGAAAATCACACTTTCTTCTTGCAATTTTTTTCATGACATTTGGTGCTGTTAATTTCGCACACAATGGTCATGAATTCAGCGCTCCCAGAAACAATAGAAGTGCGGAATTTTTGATTTGTTCCTCGTCGCACAAAATTTAGCATAACTTTTGTTTTACGAAAGCAAATTGTACAGAACAAAGCGCATCAGCAAGGAAAATCTTTTGGCTTAAATTAGTACCACATACACATATTATTCGAAAAGATTTCACACCTAAATATTTTCCCCCGACTGTACCATTTTTTTGTGGACACAGACTGTATAAATATATTATGTTTCTTTACTCATAAAGCAACATTCTGAAGTAAACCACTCACCTCTCACCTTCTTATCTACATTGAGGACTTATCAAGAAGATATATTTTTCATATTTATTCTACAATCTTTGGAATCAACTTCCCATTACAATGAGAATGGTCCGTCTGTTCTGTGTTTTAAATCATTATTGAAGACACATCTGTGTAGGGAAGCATTTAAGTAGGTCATTATTTCAATTTTGTATCATAAGCGATAGGAGTATCAAAGAGTGTCTTAGAATAGATTCATACAGTGGCTGCGCTATACACATTCATATTATTATTACAACCCACTTCTCCATTTCCACAAGATATCAAATCAGATGTGATCATCTGAATGATCTACTGGTATCCAAAACAGATTCTGCATCATAGTCAATTGGCAGGCTGATGAAAGAGAGCTGACAATGAGAGTGTCACTGCTTGGACCGACTCAAGAAAAAATTCAACTGACTTACATCAACAACATTATTAACATGCTGCAGCTAAGGTAGCCCTCTTCTGAGCTGAAACTCAGCTCACCCGCTCCAAATGGCACACTCGGTGATGCCTGATTAGAGTTTGTAAGTTCGTAGGTCAAAATCTTCAGCTGCCTGTCCATGCCACCTGTAGCCATATACCTAAAGGGGAAAATAATTAAAATAATATTCATTAAAAAAATAATCATTTCTAGCTAATAAAGAGCCACCGTTTAACGCACAATCAATATTCTGGCATTTAGTGACTGTCTGAAGCATAAAACTGTCAGTTTCCATGACCATTGTACAAGCTATAATCCTGGGATAGTAAATCCAATTTGGTTATACCGATGTTATTACGTATTTAATGGAAAGTGCCTTCAAATCAAACATTGTTTGTGCGGCCCATTGCTTCCCTTAAACAACCCCTCACCCCCAAAAACAACGTAAGGTCTTCGCTAAAAACCCAGTGATCCAAAGTAACCTACCACCCAATCCTTCCCAATAAATTCTCCTGACCCTTCACAATTTTTTTTTGCTTCTGCACCAAAAAGCTTTCTTGCAAAATTCCCGGACAATACATGAATTAACAATAGACATTAAAAAGTCACCCAAATATTGTCTGATTTATTTTGTTTCTGTAAGAGAACTCAAATCAGGCTATACCTATGATGGATACTACGTTCCTTGTTTATCTATAGCTATAGACCGTTTTACACCTCCTTATGAACATAACAATCTTGACAGAGTTCTCAGTAGAATTGGGGACTCCACAATGTACTGCTACCTGAAATACAAGAGAGAGAGAGAGATGGCATGTTAATATAGAAATACTGCACAGATTTTGAGTGTGTTAGCTGCTGATGCAGAGCACTGGAGGGGATTTACAACATGTAACAAACACGAAGAGCTTGCGTTAAGAGTTTTTGAGGCATGCATCACCACTATCATCACAAAAATTAAACACGTGGATTCATTTGCTCTTATTATTAAAACGGTGATCGGGCACTAATGAGTTTGCGTGAAAATTTGCTTAAAGTAGTTGTCACCTTTTGCAGGCAAAAATTATTAAATTTCTAGTTTGAGGAGGAATATATATATATACCAATGACTAATATTCCCACAACATGATTAAGCCTCAATTGTGTATGTTTGTCATTATACTTGCGATTATCAAAATTCATTCCTATTTTTTTCGAACCTCGAAAAAAATATTACCGTACGCGTTGCCAAACCGGCTGACCGTTGCTAGCGCAGAGAACAAATGCACAGATGATGCGCCGTGATGTAATTATTGCACTGTGTGTTTTCCATGCTTGCGCACGCGGCTTGTAATATCAACGATGTTGATGGAGGAAGCTGGTTCAAGATTGGTTAGTCAGCATTTTCTTTCATATTACTGATCTAGGCAACCTTATGACAGTAAGATGAATAGAACAGTCAGTATAGGTTTGATCATATTCTAAAGTTACTTGCCAAGTTTGCATATACGTTATTCGGAAATTTGTGAAAAGCGGATGACACTACCTTAACCCCTGACAATTTCCTCAGATTGCACACCGACAAACGATACCACGGCAACATCGCTGCATTCTATTATTAACATCATTAGTGTGCTAGACTCTCACCGTTCGGTAAAATCGTCCGAGTATGTATACAGCATTCCTATTGATTTTGTGTCAATTACATCCCCAGTCGACCACTCCTTTGTAGGCATGTCACAATTAACCAGCTTGCCCTACCAGATACACTAGGTATTGCAGGCGACACCATGATGAACTCGTTAAGAGAAGAATCCACAAATTAATTACCCTAATCTGCCGGCTCCTTTTGAAAATGTACGGGGGGCGGGGGTAATTTAGAGAAACCCTTTACCATCTTTGGCGCCTGAAAAATGCTAACTAAAGAATGTTTAAGGAGCCCCCATAAGCGCTGTCAATGAAAAATCATCATACAAGACGTATTGAATCAATTAGTCTGAAGCGGTGTAAGGGGCCTGAAATCAAACAACCGCACTGCAAATTGGTATCCCTATGTAAATACTCTAAAATTGGCAAAGGGACCTATAACTATCAGGCCTATCCAAGGAGACTGTGATAGCATTTGGACACTTGGACTGGTATGTTGGTTATACTTACACAGCCAGTCAATAGATAGGTAGGTTAAAAACTCCATAATGGTATCTCTCTCTGTGAAGATACCAGTTGGTTTACCCATAAAAAAACTCATGAAAAGTTCTAAAAGGTATAATGGGCCTGAACTCAAACAGAGAAAGCCAGGAAAACTGGCATACCCTACAGGTGACAAAGGAATTGATGGGTAGGTTGACAAAGCGGACTAGCGTTATTAGCCATATTCCAAGGGACTGTGATGGCATGTTGGGACCAACTGGAATTGGTACGCATTAGATTATACTCACACAGCCAAGCTAGTAGGAAGTGATAGGGAAGGGAAGACTCATACGAGTGGATATTGTGCATCTTCTTAATACAGTGAAGCTCTACTTCCATATGTTATCGTTAGATGTAACATCCATTTCTTCTGAGCGACGGCCCACACATTGTCTCAAGATGTAACCCACCTACAAAACAAAGGGTCAAAGCAGAATATTATTGGAAATCCTACAAATTTCAAAGGAGGGTCTAGGTTACGGAATTACCAGGCACAAGTTATATAATGCTCCTTTTACTTGATACATTCATTGCAGTCATTTTAGAATGCTTGTTACAAGCAAAATGATCACATAAGAAAATTGGATAAAATTGTAAACAAAGTATATAAACGAGAAAGCTTTAACTCCATTTCAAACCTTGCAAAGTTAACCTGAAAAACAAAGATTTTAAGATATGTGTGAGGCAAGTGCACAATAAGGTTCATCAGGGGAATATGGAAAATAATTTCGAAAATAAAAACAAACAAACCTGTCTTATGGTGAGAACCACCCCAAGGGAGACATTAAAATAGTGACCACTTTGTAGACAGGTGACCTCTATAGACAGGTTCTTAATGCACACCATTCATCTAGAGGGAATCAATATAGTGACCACTATAGACAGGTGACCGCTATAGACAGTGCCACTATAGACAGGATTTGACTGTATCACAAAAAGAAAAGAAATTACAAAAGTAATATTTAAGTATTTTGGCTATGCTCAATAATGGTCTTTGCGGCAGTCATTTTCACCGCAATAACAACCAACGGATCCATGACCAGCCGGTCAATAGGAAATTTTCATGACCAAGTCATTGCAAAAGGATGTCGCGCTTGAAGTCTAAAAGCGTAATCATATGTCCTATGTCCAAGCCAAGTTCATTGATTTGGTGACCAATGTCATGTGTATAATCACAATTAAAACCTCAATTTTTCAATCTTTAAGTTAAAAAAACCAAAATACATATTCTGCATGTATTTTCCTGGCTTCGAAAAATATGCACAGATCTTTCACATTGGGTATGCAAAGGGCTCCAATATTACAAGAGTATAGGGGAATAGTTGATAATCAAATAAAAATAATCAAACCAATTTATCCTCTAAGGGCTCCATTGAAACGAAATACTGTAAAAGTGATATTCTTTGCCGAAAGATTGAGAAATATATTTGTCTTCTTTTGTTTCAGACAGCAACCATCCATTGGACACAGCATTGGTGACATGCATTATCTTCCTTGTGGTCCTTTAATTTGATTTCCCTTTGATGCAGAGCAAAATTCATGAACATTTTCAAAACCACAAAAACTGCCACCAAGGGAGAAACTTTCATTTTTAACAAATTGAGTTTACTCCACTGTATATCTTGGGATGGTTTCCATACATTTTGCGTCTCCAAAGTGTAGGTTCTTAGTGACCCAAGTCCCAAAACCCTGCTAGATTGACCTTTACGACCTTCCCAGAAGCAGAGCCTACCATCCGAGTAAAGTTCCATCCTGTTTATCCGGGCCAAACTGGTCCAGACGAAGCTCCAAAGTTCTGCGGAAAATAATTTACACACTCTTGCTGTAGTTACAATATGATCTATTCAATGAATTGGTCATCAGATGCAAAATCATTTAAAAAAAAAAAAAAGAAAAAACATATCAAAAAGAGCACAAAATACTTATTTTTTTATGTGCTTTGCGCCTTTCGAAAGAGCAAAGATAACATGATAAGATGACAAACTTGTATTCCTTCCAAACTGTTTCCTAGCTTTGTACATCGCATATCCAGAATTTGCGAGCAATAGCATGGGGAATACAAGGGAGATTTTCATTAACATTTAACTGCACATGATTAATTAAAAACAAACTTTTCACATTGCCAATTGCGAAAATGACAATATGCAGGACCATTTCTTAGATTGTTGGCTTCTTTTGCGACTTACTTTGGTAGCACTGGGCAATGTCAACTGCTTTTTCGGATTTCCTTCCTGTGCTACATCATATGTTTCTTCTCCTCATCGGCCTCTAAGAACCTTGAAAAAAAACAGAGAAATAAACAAAATTTTAGGAAGTCATTTTAAAACAATTTAATACAAAGAAGATCAACATCAACGGTGCTATTTATGAAATTACCTTGCAATAGCCAATCACATCCGTTCTTGCACCAAGATTTACTCAAAAAATATACCATCCACTTTCTTGCTGATTGAAAAAAATATTTTTAAAAGTAAGGGGTGTGTTATCAATTGATTGGGTTTTGAATATATTTAAAAATTTTGTCTATATAAAAAAAAATGGAAAGAACTGGCCTTGCACCCGGTTTATCATTGATAGCAGCAGTAATTTTATGCTCAGAAATAGCTTTAATCTATAAACCTTCTGTAATTTTATCCCCAGAGTTTTCAAATGACTCTATTCTCTAGTTAATATTTTGTATTATTCATTAAACTACGATATTGATACCATATTAGTCACCACAAACAAGCTGTTTATTCCTTTCTCTGCTTGACCCTCTGACCTTCTCTTCATTGCCCATGACCTACCCTGTTTCTTCTGGTAGTTAGAAGCTCACTCTTGCAGCCTGCTTAGCAGCCAAGGCCAAACCTTCCTCTCTTCTCTTCATCAGGTGTCCGGTAATGTGGGAAAGTTTCCAATCTCCTTCTTATCAGTCAGAAAAAAAAAATTGAAAAAAAATCTTTGTACAAATGTAGAAAAAAAACAAATATGGAAAATTGACTGGCAGAAGATGATACATTCTAAAAAAAAAAAAAAAAAAAAGTGAAAAAGAATAAAGAAATTCTACCAGCCTTCATTAAACATTAAAGAGAAAGTTCACCCTGGGTTTAAATTGGTTTTTTAAAAAATGATGACATAAATGCGTACCCTGGAGGTACCAACAAAAAAATTTGGCATTTGTTGTTATTTAATTTTATTTTTTTCAAGGCCCGTACCCTGGTTACCAAAAAATGCGGAAATAATTTATTGGCGGATTGTGTAACATT
>CALNVZ010000649.1:32315226-32343676 GCA_940671915.1 Paracentrotus lividus | reverse complement strand
TATTAAATTTCTAGTTTTTGAGAGGATATAGTAGTATACAATGACTATATTTTCCCACGAACATGAATTAAGCTCAAGTTGTGTATGGTTCTTCGATTATATTGCGATTATCAAAATTCATTCCTCCCATATTTTTTCGAACCTCGAAAAATATACCGCTACCGGTGCAAACGCGCTGACCGGTTAGCCAGAGAACAATGCACGATGATGCGCCGTGTGTATATTGCGTGTGTTTTCCATGCTGCACGCGCTGTAATATCAACGATGTTGATGGAGAGCTGGTCAAGATTGGTAGTCAGATTTTCGTTTCATATTACTGATCTAGGCAACCATGACAGTAAGATTGAATAGACAGTAAGGTTGATCATATTCTAAAGTATGCCAAGTTTCATTAGTTTTCGAAATTTGTGAAAAAAGGATGACACTACCTTTAAAAACCCTGACAATTTCTCAGATTGCACAGACAAAGAGGCAAATCTGCATCTATTATTACATCATTAGTGTGTAGACTCTCACGCGTTGGTTGTCCGAGATGTTATAACAGCATTCCTTTGATTTTGTGTCATTACATCAGTCGACCACTTTATTGTAGGCATGTCACATACCAGCTTGCCTACCGATACATCTAGGTATTGCAGGCCACCATATAACTCTGTAAGAAAGAATCACAACATATTTAAACCCTAATCTGGCCCGGGCTCCTTTTGAAAATGTACGGGGGGGGGGGGGGTAATTTAGAAACCCTTTACCCACTTGGCCTGAAAAATGTACTAAAATGTTAGAGCCCCATAAGCGCTGTCAAATGAAAATCATACAAACGTTGAAATGTGAAGGTTGTAAGGGCCTGAAATCAAACAACCGCCTGCCAATTGGTATCCCTATGTAAATATCTAACAATTGCAAAGGACCTATAAACTCTCAGGCCTATCCAAGGGACTGTGATAGCATTTGGACCAACTGACTGGTATTGTTGGATTATACTTACACAAGCCAGTCAATAGATAGGTAAGGTTAGAACTCCATATGGTATTTTTCACTGTGAAGATACCAGTTGTTTTTTACCCATAAAAAACTCATGAAAAGGTCTTAAAAGTATAATGGCCTGAACTCAAACAGAAGCCAGAAAACTGGCATCCCTACAGGTGACAAAGATGATGGGTAGGTGACAAAGGGACCTATGGTTATTAGGCCTATCCAGGGACTGTGATGGCATGTGGACCAACTGGAATGGGACGATTAGATTATACTCACACAGCCAGCTAGTAGGAAGTGATAGGGAAGGAACTCCAACGAGTGATATTTTGCCTTCTTAATACAGTGAAGCTCTACTCCATTTTATCGTAGATGTACATCATTTCTTCTGAGCGACGGCACACATTGTCTCAAAGATGTAACCACCTACAAAACAAAGGGTCAAAAGCAGGATATATTATGGAAATCCTACAAATCAAAGAGGGTCTAGGTACGAATTACCAGCACAAGTTATAATAATGCTCTTTACTGATACATTCATTTCAGTCATTAGAAATGCTTGTACAAGCAAAATGATTCACATAGAAAATTGATAAAATTGTAAACAAAGTAGATAACCAGAAAGCTTTTACTCCATTCAACCTTGCAAAGTTAACCTGAAAAACAAAGATTTTAAATATGTGTGAGCAGAAGTGACATAAGGTTCATCAGGGAATATGGAAGAACAATTGATAAAACAAACAAACCTGTCTATAGTGACCACCCCAAGGGGACATAAAAAAGTGACCACTGTAGACAGGTGACCTCTATAGACAGGTTCTAAAGCACACATTTTCTATCTAGAGGGAATCAATATAGGTGACCACTATAGACAGGTGACCGCTATAGACAGTGGCCACTATAGACAGGTTTGACTGTATCACAAAAGAAAAAGAAATTACAAAAGTAATATTTAAGTTATTTTTGGTATGCTCAATAATGGTCTTTGCGGCAGTCATTTTCACCCAATAACAACAAACGGTTGACCAGCCGGTCCAATAGGAAATTTTATGACCAATCATTGGCAAAAGATGTGCGCTTGGAAGTCTAAAAGCGTAATCATATGTCCTATGTCAGCCAGCAGTTCATTATTGTTGACCAATGTCATGATGTTATAATCAAATTAAACTCCAATTTTCAATCTTTAAGTAAAAAAAACCAAAAATACATATTCTGCATGTATTTTCCTGCTTCGAAAATATTGCACAGATCTTTCACATTGGGAATGCAAAGGGCTCCAATATTAAAAGTAGGGAATAGTTTGATAATCAAATAAATAATCAAACAATTTTATCCTCAAGGGTCCATGAAACGAAAATACTGTAAAAGTTGATATCTTTGTCCAGAAGATTGAGAATATATTTGTCCTTCTTTGATTTCAGACAGCAACCATCCCATTGGACACAGCATGGTGACATGCATTTATTTCCTTGTGTCTTTAATTTGTGCATTTTCCCTGATGAGAGCAAAATTCATGAACATTTTCAAACCACAAAACTGCCACTCATAGAGTAAACTTCATTTTAACAAATTTGAGTTTTTACTCACTGTATATCTTGGATGGTTTCCATAACATTGGTCTCAAGTGTAGTTTCTTAGTGACCCAGTCAAACCCTGCTAGATGACCTTTACGACCTTCCAGAAGCAGATGCCTACCATTCCGAGTAAAGTCCATCCTGTACGGGCCAAACTGGTCCAGACGAAGGCTCAAAGTTCTGCGGAAAATAAATTACAACTCGTAGTTACTTGATCTATCAATGAATTGTCATCAGATGCAAATCATTAAAAAAAAAAAAAACATCAAAAGAGCACAAAATACTATTTTTTATGTGCTTGCTGCCTGTTCGAAGAGCAAGATAACATGATATAATGATGACAAACTTGTATTCCTCCCAACTGTTCCTAGCTTTGTTACATGCATATCCAAATTTGAGCAATTGCATGGGAATACAAGGAGATTCATAACATTAACTGCATGATTAATAAAAACAAACTTTCACATTGCAATTGCCGAAAATGAAATATGCAGACCATTTCTTAGATTGTTGGTTCTTTGCGACTTACTTTGTAGCACTGCAATGTCAACTGCTTTTCGGATTTCCTCCTGTGTGACATCATATGTTCTTCTCCCTCATCGGCCTCTAAGAACCTTGAAAAACAGAGAAATAAACAAATTTTAGGAAGTCATTAAAAAACAATTTATTACAAAGAAGATCAACATCAAGGGCTATTTATGAATTACCTTGCAATAGCCAATCACATGTTCTGCACCAAGATTTATCAAAAATATACCATCCACTTTGCTGCTGATGAAAAATATTTTAAGTAAGGGTGTGTTATTCATTGATTGGGTTTTGAATATATTTAAATTTTGTATAAAAAAAATGAGAACTGCTTGCACGGGTTATCATTGATAGAGGCATATTTATGCCAGAAATAGCTTAATTATAACCTTCTGTAATTTTATCCCCAAGGTTTTCAATGATCTATTTCTTAATATTTTGTATATTTCTAAATACATATTGATACCATATTAGTACCACACAGCTGTTTATTCCTTTTCTGCTGACCTTTGACCTTCTCTATTGACCCTTGACCTACCTGTTTCTTCTGGTAGTAGAAGCTCACTCCTTGCAGCCTGCTTAGCAGCAAAGCAAAACCTTATCCTCTCTTCTCTTCATAGTGGTCCGGTGTGGAAAGTTTCCAATCTCCTTCTACAGCAGAAAAAAAAAATGAAAAAAATCTTTGTACAATGTAGAAAAAAAAATATGGAAATTGATGGCCAGAGATGATACATTTCTAAAAAAAAAAAAAAAAAAAAAAAAAAGAAATTCTACAGCTTCTTAAACATTAAGAGAAAGTTCACCCTGGTTTAAATTGGTTTTAAAATGATGACACTAAATGGTACCTGGGGTACCACAAAAAATTTGGCCATTTTGTTGAATTATTTATTTATTTTTTTAAGCCCGTACCCTGGGTTACAAAAAAATGGGAAATAATTATTGGGATTTGTCAACATTAAATAATGCCCAATATTCTTGAAAAAATATCCCAGGAAATTAATTTGATCTCTGATTGCCTGCTTATCATCCTTGGTGGCAGCATGCCAGGCTACTCTGCTTTGCTTTCGTCGCTCCTCCTCCTCAGGATCGTAGTTTGCAAGTCGGGCGACCCTATATCCCCCAACATGGAGAAGAGAAACGACCTCAATTTGAGAGAGGGATTGGGCCAACAGAGTCAGATTATGTCATCTGCCTGCTCCTTATCCCCGCGTCACTGGCCTTCTGAAACACCGCTAGCACTATCGGCGGCTTCTTCTCCCCCAACTTCTGCAATGCGCGATGTTTGCATTCTCAGTTTTCCTCCCTTGAAATCTTTGTCTTTTGGACCCTTCCCTTTGAGGCATTCCGTAGCCACCATCAAATTCTGACATTTTTGCAGTTTCACACCAAAAATACGAAAAAAAAATAGAAAAAATTCCGCCGTGAAAAATCAAAAGATGTTAGACTTTAGAGCTTGTTTCGGCTGCGGGGTGAAAGCTGTATCGCAGCTCGAGCGAGAGTGCGGAAGCCACTGCATGCAGTGCGCTTGCGAGCGAGCGCTAGAGTATCGCACACATCACATAGCGCGTGCATTGCGTAATGCCATGGTTGTACTCGAGTAAACGTGAGATGGCGCTAAACAACGTGTTACCCCAGGTTACTACGATACCCCGGGGTAACGCGTGGTGCATCAAATGCAGAAAGATAAAAGAAAAACATGAGTCAAGGTTAGGAGAAAATCGACCAAAATATGATGAAGTTATGAATATTCAGAGTTTTTATTCTGTGACGTCACTGCTCGCACGTGACGTCACAGAATCAAAACTTTAAATATTCATAACTTCGCTATTTTTTGGTCGATTTTCTTCAAACTTTCACTTAATATTTTTCTTATATTTTCTTCATTTTTGAAGACCAATAAAATTCCAGGGTGAACTTCCCCTTTAATAGTGAATCTTGTCATCTCTATTACAATGACTATAGTATGATTTGATTTGATTAAAAAACTGCTTAACATAAACTTGGGGGTAAGAGGTGTTGGGCAGAGAGAGCTTGCATATTTTTTGATAGAGGTAGTGTTCTTCAGAGTCTCCAGAGTGTTTCTAAATATTTTTTTGGGGAAAAAAAAAATAATTATTTGATAATGGAAGTGCATGAATTGAAATTTAAAAATGAAATTTAAATTGTATATTTATTGTCCAGAAGGAAATTTGTTTTACACTGGTAAAATTTACAAATGAATTCTCAAAAATAAATGTCATAGATCCCAATTAAACTTAAACAAAATGCAATAGACATGCATGATTTAACATTATGAAGTGGGCAAATACACAAAGAAAACAGGAGGTTAAATGTGTAGGCCTAATGAATATTGTGGCGCTAGTGCAGTTAAGCATCCAGCCGCGAGGCCTGCTGCTACGTGAAGGGATAGGGTTGACAGCGACCCCCACACACCAGGGTTAGGGTAGGGTGGTGGGGTAGGGTGGTGTGTAGTGGATACCAAACTGCATTAGCGCCAATATTGTTCAGTAAACAGTAGATTCTATAGATCTACTCACAACATTATTTTTCTCTCCTCTCCTGTACTTCTTGACGATCCGCCCATCAACCGGGGCGGGGCCAGGGAATGGATCCGACTCGTCTCTCAAGCTTTTCATGTCCTTCATCTTCCTTTTCTTAGATTTATCCTTGGAAGTTGATTTTTCTCCCTGCTCGACAGAATCAGCTTTGGACTTGTCTTCCTCTTCATCTTTGTCATCAAAGTATCGAGCTGGCTTCTAATATTAATAAAGAATAATAATAATAATTTAATGGAATGCATTTATATTATAGCGCCATCTTCTTAAAATACTTTGAGATGCATTGTAAAACAAGAGGAATGTGTAGTAGCTTACTATCTCCGATTTAGTCAAGAAGTTAGACTTGATTCTATAACGGTATCGTGGACAAAACTTAGACTTTACAAGATACAGATAACATGTTTTCGAAACTATGTTTAAGTCCCAACACGAATATCAATACGTGGGATCGCTTAACACAATAGCAATTAGCAGCCATGTCCGTTTTCCCCGAATTGTAAGAGCCCTTTAAATTACCAATAATCTGTCTAGACAAAAACAAAACGAAAGAACAACACTCGAGATAAATGATTACTTTCTTGTTCTGTGACATCTTCAAAACGTAGTTTTCACGAAAGTTTCACGCCTACTTCTACCTCATTTTCGCATGCTTTCATATTTTGTGTATGGGGCCGGGGCTGTTCATGGAGCAAATTAAAAGTGAAAAATGTAAAGCGCACGCGTAATGCATAGGTTTACAAACGCACGTTAATAGGTACTTACACTTATGCATGGTCAATTCATAATTGACCTTGCACTGGGAAGTACCTTATTGCAGCAGTTTTCTTCCAATGTAAGTCAATGCAGACAAGTGTCTTGAGCAGCTCCCAGCCTGGCAGCCAATTCAAGGTGGCATATCCGAAAAAGGGTCTAAAAATTCTACTAAACAAAATTAAAAATATCTGATTGAAGAATTATATTGCAATGATACTATAGATTATCTTAATTTATTTTAAGGTAGGTTTGAAACTGGTTTCTCTAATTATTATTGAGAAGTTTCCTCAGCAACCAAGAGGGCGACAGACAGCCATTTTTCAGTACAGCCTTATGTTGGTTTGCAGCTGTATGTGGTTAATAGGTAGCCACTATACTGCCACCTTTTAATTTTTGGGTAAAAGAAATATATGTAATAGCAATTAGACTTCATATTCGTATCAAACATAATTTTTCTTCAATATCTTTCCAAACAAGGAGTTTGTCATGCATCCCCAACAAATTTAATGAGAAATACATGAGGAATTATGTGAAAGAGAGAGAGAGAGAGAGAGAGAAAGGGGGGGGGGGGGGTGCAAAAATATTCATACATGTTATGTTTATTAGGGAAACCATATGGCATTTCTATCAAAATTTATAAGGGGGTATAGCCCTGAGGGAAGGGAAAGTATTAAATTCGTTGTCATACATATCAATCGTACTATTCATCAATTCTTTTTTGATACAGACCTATGTATAATTCTGTTTTTTTTTGCATTATATATGTGTACATGCATGTAAACAAGAAGAATTTCTATTTATAGACTAGCTAATAAAGATGAATTGAACTGAATTGAATTGAATTCTCAAAACACATTTATTAGGCCATGCTATCGTCTCGAACAATCTACTAAAAATGTGTTTAGTAGGCCTACAAACTTTTGTCACCCTTCGAAAATACTGGCCAATGCCTTTCTGAGTGTAAGGAGATGAAAATGATATAAATAACAGCAGAAGAGTGAGGGTTTATTATATTAATTTCAAAATCAATAAAAATGGGAACCTGGCCAAATAGCTGGTAGATTAAGGAGGCTGGTAAATTGATGACCGTATAAGCGAGGTTGAAATGTATATATTTATAGCACCTCTGCTTGCCTGACATTACATTTGGATCAACAGTTTAATTTGTTAATTTACATTTCTTTTGTGTTAATATCCCGACTCATAGATCCTGTCAATTACCAACATAGAAGTTGAAGCAGAGTGGGTAGATAGAGAGTGGCGACAACGGAAGTCGTCTCTGATTGGTCAATTTTTTCATGGGGCTCGAAATGGAACTATTTCATAAGCAGTTGATGCCCTCAACAGCTGATTCAGTGCCAGTGGAACTTTTTTGCAACCGGCTGATGTGTATTAATCATACGCTGCTAGGATGCGCGGTCAGGATGCATCTTAACATAATTGCGCAATGATCACAAAAATAGTTCCTTTCAGCTCCCCATGTTTGACCTTTGACTGAGCGCACCTGTTTGTACGCGTGTCGTCACTCTCTCTATCTAACACTCTGAGTTGAAGTATATGACCCCCTCTTCTCTCCCCACCCCCCCCCCCCCCCCCCACCCCCCCCCATTTCTCCAAAACATTTCATACCACTTGTGATTAGTTGAAGACTCTAGTTATGTTGAAAAAAAAAAAACAACAGAAAATATGATTCATTACCTAGTAAAAGTAAAACAGTCAGTGGTTCTTTTACAAGATTTTATTTGAAGCTTCATAATTTTTAGTATGAAAATAATCATTGTGAACGTAATACACATAATATACGCATCAGAATTACAAGTTCATTTTACCAAAAATAATGTTTAAAAGATAAGAGATTAAAAAAAATAATAATTATATTTATTCATATAGCACACTACTTTTACATTCAGTATATCTTTTGACCTAGGATTTTCCAGAGATTTCATGATGCAATATCCACATCATGATCACATAAATAAATTAATTATCGGGATAAGTTTGGTTAAGGATACTCTACTCTACATGAAGTAGTATTCTATCTAAATACCTAATTTATTGCTTATAGTATAAAGGCATATATATTGCCCTTTTCTCTGAATGGCACATGCATCTTGTTAATCTCACATGGTATATTAAATACAAATGTATAAAATTCTTTGAGAAGATATAATTATTTCACAAATTAACTAAAATCTTGCTTCATAAATAATAAAAATGAAAAACAATAATCATACAAAATATCAGCCTATTCTACCCTTGGACGACATACTGATGTGATTTTTTCAGAATACAGTCCACTTCTGTTATAATGAGGTGCTCAGCACTGTAAATTTTCATTTGGTCTAAACCTACTTTGATTTATGTCCATTTGGTCTTATTAACATTGTCTAATTCCATATCATCTATACGCAGTTTGTCTAATTACATTTTGGTTTAAGTACATTGTACCACTTCGCCCTATTCAGCATTTTGTCTAATTCCTATTCTGTCTACAGTTCGTCTAATGTCCACTAGGTCTATTACCACTTGGTCGAGTCCAGTAACAAACTGGTATTAGACCAAATAAGAATTAGATCAAGTATATATTAGACCAATTGTAAATTAGACCAAATTTTTGGTAGACCAAAATGAGTTAGCCCATGCAGTATTAGACAAACAGAAAATTAGACCAACTGCTGTTAGCCCAAGTGGATATAGACCCTCAGCAGGACGAAGTCAAATACCAAGTTACAACAACATGTTGTTTATTGTAAACATATGAAAACATAATTATACACATATGGAGTGTTTGGAATTAAGACTGGGATTTCTGCCTTGTCATAATGAAATTTCCTATCCACGTTCATTATAACAGGAGTAGACTGTCCTATGCTACAGTCTTACAAACTAATTACATGAATACCATGGACATTTTTCATACATATCTAGTTTACAAAAATACGAGTTCACTATAGTTGAAAGGCAGTTAATATAAAATTATTGCTAATGATTAAATACATTCTGCATTACAACTATGTTTGTTTTATAAAATCAAAGATTGAGTTGTAAATTATGCTTGAGGCACATATAACAAATACTTTAGCAGTAAATGATTTTAATCTAATTAAAGGAAGGACAATATTCCAAATATGATCCTATCATTTATTGCATTCAGTCATCATATACACCCATCGCTCTCTTAAAAAAAAAGCACATATCTTTATGAATCTTCCCTGATTGTCAGTCAACTTTTATATCACAAAATCAATATGGATATTTCACTAGAAATAATTAACTTGTAAACCTATGGCGGTCTGAAAATTTGACTTAGTTATCAAGGAGTAGTGCTTTCCTAAATGTTAAATCACAGACATCCTATCCCTGTGATATTGTACCTCTCTAAAGCATGGCTCATGTATCATCCAGGGGCCCATAAGTCGAGTAAAAAACTGTTTTGCCCATTTTCATTCGGTGCGTTTCATACAAACACGGGGAAAACAGTTTTCTTTTTTTTAGATGCTGTATGAAACCGGGAGTGATGTGTGATCTAGGGGAACATTTCATGAAACAAATATTCACTGATTCTCACTGACAACTGTTATAAGCTACCAAAATGGTTGCATCTGATTGGCTGAGATCAAATATTCACTGATTCTCACTGACGACTGTTATGAGCTACTGAAATGCTTGCACATTATTGGTTGAAAACAAATATTCTCACTGACAACTGTTATAAGCTACTGACAGATCAAATTACTACTAGTTGGAACCCACAGAATATCCATTGATTAATTACATTTCATGCCTTCTAAAAATTGATAATGGACTGTACTTCAGTTTTCAATTACAGTCTATACTTCCATTATAATGAGCAAGGATACAAGACTTTGTCATAATGAGGCAATTCTCCAAGTACTGATACCAGATGATTCAGTATTACAATATTTCATTATAAGTTTATTGGCCTGGTCCCTTGTGACAATGGGAGACCACTGTACTATTTTTTTCTGGCACATTATCAAAATGAATACAAAATCTCATTACTGATTTGACACGTTAACACTACAAAGTGACATTTGAGGACATGTTGGGAAAGCAAAAGGCACAATTGGTTAATACCGTAATTTCATTGTATTGCTATAATATTGAAATGCAGATTTTGGTATACTGTAAAATGAATTTCGCATGTTTTTATTTCTGTGGACTATCATGAGAAGGATAGTGTGTTGAACCCATTATTGCCACCATACAGTCAAAAACATTTGGGTGGTTTTAGTTTTGCTCTGGTGATGCGTGGCTTGAAATTCGCAAAAATGTCTGCATCGCGAAGTATTCCACTGTTACAGCAGTCACACATAAATGTATTACCTTATTTGGCTAATTAATAATAATAAAAACAAAATAATCAAGACACTAGGATACACTTGATTTTGAGTTGTTTTGAACTAGCATTCCCAACATGCTTGTGCATGGCCCTTTGTTGCACTGAGGTGCTTCATTTGAGATTATGCCATAGTCACAACCTGCCGTGCATGTCCTGCAGCAATCGCTGGGTGGCAGCCAACTATGTTTTTGTTGGTCTAATACATATTTGGTCTAATTCTCACTTGGTCAAATTGCCAATTTGTCTAATTTTGAAATGAATATTTGGTCTATTACCAGTTTGTTCCTGAAAGTGCACTGGTTGTAGACGAAATGGAATTAGACGATGTGGGTTGAGACCAAACGGGCATAGTCAAAGTGGGTTAGACCAATTGGCAATTTACCGAAAATGTGCACCTTCCAATGACCAGGGTTTACTGTAAAATCTAATGAAGACCAAAAGCTGTGAGGGGCACGACCGATGCACAACAGCTCGTGACCATGGCATTATCTATGACAATATTGGTCATGTCTGGTCTGCAGTAAGCTCAACATGCTGTTCTGCCTCTGGTTGATCGTTTGATTGCTCACACTCATTTAATATCACACTTTTGTCATCTTTTATATCACTTTTCACTTCAGTAACTGTCGGATCAGTGATTTTAGCATCGGCTTTCCCTTCACTTTTACCCGTTTTGTCACTAGTTAATCGTTCAGTTTGTTTATCACTACTTGATGGAGTTGATGCTTCTGATTGAGCAGTTGAAGTTAGCTTATCAGAGGACACCCCTTGAGGGATAGTGGAATCTCCCTGTGGAGTAGGCAGGTCACTTGAATTATTGCTAGAAACTTGAGCCATTCCATTGTCTTCTGAGGGGTTCTTGGTACTATCTGCCTGGTGAGGGACGGATTGAGGCACAGGTGAGGTAGGAGGTGTCTGTTCTGGAATGTCAAACTCTTCAAGGTTGTCAACGTCGAGCTTGCTGACAAGTTCCTCGAGCTTCCTGGACTTCCGAAGTTCGTTCTCATGAATGATGGTGCATAGGTGCTCTGTGAGGGCCTCCTTCATTTCAGTCTTTTTATGAAGGTGAATCTTTGCAGCTACGAACTCTGCCTCTGCCTTTTCATATCGTCTCCTGCAAAAGTAAAAAGTAAAGACAAAACAAAAATTTATAGAATAGAAACCTCAGTGCAATGGATTGGGATCTTTATTGATGTATGGTAACTAGCAGATGTTTAACTGACGCAGGATATTTTTAGCTCCAAATATGCTACCTTGCAAGGGGTGGGGGGGGGGTGGGTATCTCCATGAATGATGGTGTATATATGCTCATGTAAGAGCTTCTTCATTTCAGTCTTTTTATGAAGATGAATCTTTGCAACTACGATCTCTGCCTCCGCCTTTTCGTATCGTCTCCTGCAAAAGTAAAGCAAGAAAATTAAATCTATAATAATAATAATAATAATAATAAAATCTATAGAATGAGAAATCTTATCCAATGGATTTTGGTATTTATGGATGGATGGTAACTTGGTAAGTTTGAACTGCACGCTGGTATAATTCTTACTGAACTGGTCTATTTTTTAAGCTTTGTATGATC
Source organism: Paracentrotus lividus (assembly GCA_940671915.1). Lineage (NCBI taxonomy): Eukaryota > Metazoa > Echinodermata > Echinoidea > Camarodonta > Echinidae > Paracentrotus > Paracentrotus lividus. The sequence continues at coordinate 32,331,349 of CALNVZ010000649.1, read as the reverse complement.
ATGGCTCAAAGGGGCCCATCACCACATAATTATGACAACGCCTCAGAAATTGCGCAAAGAAAAGATTTTAGCTATTTTTGAAAAGAATTGCATGTTTTAGCAGTTACGCTAATATATGCTTATTACATGTAAATTCGTAAATTACGTTTTTTCCTAATAATTACAGACCTGTAAGTAAAGGTCTTACAGGGTCTGTTTTTTTTTACTGAATACACAGCGGTTTTTATAGCGGGACAAAATTTGTTGGGGGGGGGGTGTTCTTCAGGGTCTTGATTTATCCATTGCAATGTCTAAATCTATTCAAAGAAATGCAAAGATATACAATTTTCAAGTAGATGCATATTTAAAGAAATATTCATCTAATCTATCCCATTTTTTCTTCTTGTCTTTTTTTTTTTTTTGCCAAGCTCACATTAACTTGATACAACAGTTGATAACTGTTCAAAGCATTCCTGGTTCAAAGCACTTTACAAAATATCATTGCCCCAGTAATTGATTCAATTCCAGGCTGCCATTTAGTGCACACAGGATGATGCCATTGGGATCCCATTGTATACCCTTTACACCTAGGTGAGGAGAAGCATGCAGACAAAATGCCTTGCTCAAGGACATGTAAGTGCCAGGCTGGGGATTGAACCCACAATCTTTGCATTCCCAATCAAGTGGTACAACCACTAGACTATGACACTTCTACATTAGGTACTCACTGTGCTTCATTGAAATCCCTGCTAGATTCTTCTATCTTATCTCTGAGTATACTGACATCATTGGTTAGTAAGTTTTCTATCTTGGCCAATTCCTTCTGTATGTAGAGTAATCGCTTGGCCTCTGCTTGGGTCTTCTTCTTCCTACAAATCAAAATGCAAATTAAAGAGATTCAAAGCCAGTACAAATCAGCAGCGAACTTCAAGTCTTCAACTTATCAACCTGTCTGTTTCTTAATCGAGTACGCAACATTCTAAGCAAGATAATCTTATAATATAGGCTCACTTGAACTTTAACACAAGTTTTCTACTCAAAACATTAAAACCACAATAATGATATTACCAAGTAGCAAATAAAGTACATTTTTCCTCAAAATATTTTGATATTTTACATTATTTTCATCAAGGTCTGAAAAAAAAATCAGACAGTTTGAGGAAGTAGTTTATGAGAAAATTCTTGTGGTCTCCCATTAGGTGATACTAGACTTATTCAAGTTCGACTTTGGAAAGGTTGACAGTAATCACACATAAGCTTTGTATTCATTCATACGCAAGTTTCATGCTAAAAAGTCATTAAACAAAGCCTACAAAAGTGTAGCTAAACTAGCAAAGTAAAGGAATTTATACAATCAAGTTGACAAGAATAAGAGAGTTGATGGCAGGGGAGACAGGGGACAATTGTAACACTTTTTTTTTCAAAATTTGACTTATCAACTTTATTATAGCTAAATACATGTACTTGCTAAAAACTAAGTAAACAAAATATGGATATCTTAGCTCGAAATATGAATAGGTTTGGGTTAAGTAAAACTATTTATTTTGAAGCCATTATCATTTAAAAACAAGAGGTCGAGTGAACATACAATTGCCCCTGAAGCCGGGGCAATTGTAACACATGAAATTGTAACATTTTGTTTTTCTTTATCAAAGTTATGCACTTGACAGATCCAAGATTTAAACAACATTAACCACATAAGCTAATTATAATAAAACATGACAATGCTTTAATTCAAGTTACATTATATTTTCCACTTGCTATATGCATAGCATGGGGCTATAGCAGCAGTGTACAGCGCGCTGCATTGTCCAGGGTCTAGGTACGGGGCAAACGTTCTTAGTTAACAGTATTGTTACTATTGCCCCTGTGGTGGGCGACCATATTTGGGAAGATTTTTTTTTTTAATCTTACCTCAGGTATTCATCGTTGAAACTTAAGCAAAATACAGGCCTAAGAATATAATTTCTAAATAAATCAAAATGACAGCCATAGCTCAACCACATATTTGTCCAGAAGAAAAACATTGGGTAGTGTGAGATATTACTTTCCTGCTCAAAAAACGATCTTTTCGCTGTAAATAATTCAACGAACCGTTAAAACTGTTTACACTCAAACGGCATGTGGAGCGATAAAATGTACATGCTCTGTACACAGGTTAAGTTTTTAGCGTGTTTCTGCTAGGAATGGGAGCCTCTGTTACAATTGCCCTGTGTTACAATTGTCCCCAGTCTCCCCTATAAATGAAAGTACATACCTGTCAGCTATCGCTCTTGCCAAAAGATTTTTCTTCTTAGCGTTTTCTTCCTCCATCTGCCTTTGCTTTCTCTGAAATTCCTCAAGCTTGGAAGACTCTCTCCTGGAAAATAGAGATGAAGAGAGGAACAGATACTTAAGCTGTTGATGACTGAATTATCTCTCATTCTCATGGATTTGATAAGGGAGGCACCCAGTTCCGGTTGTCAATAGGTTAATGAGTGTTGTTTTATTTGACAAATTTTGTGAGCCAGTGTACAAGAACTCTCCACTTCAATAAAAAGATAACAAATAAAGAGCCCTTGATAAATGAACATACATGTAGTGCTCTCAAAAAAATCTCTGAAAAAATTGCCACCTCATATATTTAAAAGTGCTATTTTCCCAACAAAACACACAATCAATATCGAGGAGTAATTGTATGAAAATAGGGCTCCCCCTTTAATGACAAGATGAACCAATGCCAAAGCTACTTATTAATGCATGACTATTCTTTGAGAATTTTTTCTATTAAGAAAGCAATATCTTTTGGTACCCAAATCACACCAGGGGTAGAGCACTAAGAAAAAACAACATTTTTTTTTTAAATGCACAAATATGGCAAGTGCTGCACTTAAAAATCAAATATTATCACTTACTCCTGTCCTTCGTCTTCATTTAAAATCTTCACTTTCTCTTCTTCCTTCTCAATCTCTGAAGACTCCTTCTTGATATCTTCCACCACAGGTTCAGGACCCATCCCTTCACCTTTAGACCTATCTTTCTGTCCTTCTTTCGTTCTGTCTTCCTCCTTCCTCTGAGGAGTGTCCGTCCCCTGTGGAGTAGCCTTCCTCCTAGCAGGGGGTGGCCGTCGTTGACTAGGCTCGTTGAGATCATTCCATACGTTGTGTTCTGCGGAAGATACGGGTCTGCCTCCTCTTGGACCCTGGTGCTTGGGTTTGGAGAGCATCTGGTCTTGACTGACTGGCTCTTGTCTCTAAGCATCACAATCAAAGACAAGTAATTATTTGTAATTATTTTACACCAAATGGTAATGGCCCTATATCTGCAACCCTGAATATTCTTGAATAACTGACTTCAATGATTTAGAAAAGGATATTCTTTCAATCTCTAAGAACATGTTTGCCACGCATATTTGCATCAATTCTAATTCTATGGTTTGCTCAAATTCATATTTATAATCCTTGTAAAGAAACATAAATATAATTTTCATTGTGTGTTATCTTTTACATTTTATCAAAAGGAGAAATAAATATTTCCCTCATTTTCTCTACAAACTACAAAAGCTTGATACAAATATATTGTTGATAATAATACCATTACTACATAAATCAGGGTATTGCTAAACCTTCTACACAAATCAACGTACCACTGACTGTGGTGGACCTGCTCGGCCTCGCCCCCTGCTGCCATCTGATCGACCCCTACCCCTCTGGGCTGGACGACCCTGGGGTCTACCTAAATGAACATAATAGAAATAAGCAATCAGTATTTGATTTGTATGAACGTAATAGAAGTAAGCAAGTGGTATTTTTCCTACAGGAAGGTGCCCTGTCTTTTCATCTGATTTTTTTTTTTCCTGTGTAAGACCCCCAAAGAAAGAGGGGGTCTTTTTTTAGCAAGGTGAAAGCCCACATCCCAAGATTATAAGGGTAATTTTGCCTATGATATGTGCATGTTTTTTTTTTTTTGCATTTTCCCCCTTAACTTACCACCTTACGCCTCTAGCGAGTCTACTAAAATCTGAAAAATCTACCCCTCCCCTACGAAATCCTAGATCCACACCTGTACTTGTTACCTTAAAAAGAATCTAGAAAGATGAAGAAAATAAGTGTGAGCTTTCCTGTTATTTTAATGTTATTGAGGGAGAATATCATAGCAAAAAGATCCACTGTAAAGGATTGCCCTTTAATTGCCATAATAGTTAAAATATGACCCAATATATAAAAAAGAGCTGAAATGTTTGTGTCGTCCCATACTTGCATTTCTGTGTCAGTTCATGTGACTCTAAGCAGATTGGGTTAATTTCTTATCATTATGGTGATTCCAAAACCTCACAGCACACAATAATGCTTCTAGGTGAACTGTTATCAAACTTTCAAAAGCACTTTTAGACAGTGTCTTCCATATTTCAATCTCATGACTACAACAATAATTTTGCTTTAAATCAAAAAATGAGTAATGAATGATACATACCCTCTCTGATTGGCTGCTTTTCTGCTTCATCTGAGTTTTGTCTTTTTAAAGCATTCAGCTGCTCATCAGTAAACCCTGTCCATGCCATTCTCCTTTATCACTCTCAATTCATCAGTGACTGCATTAAAATAGAATGAAATTAATAATTATTAAATGATTGTTTGACTATGCATGTCTAGATTCCTCCACTCAAGACCCCAACTTGGTCTGCTCTAGAACTAGTCATCAACTTTATGTTTAAACACACATTTTGTAAAGAACATTAACAAACATTAATTTTTAAATTCTTTCTAGTCTATATGAGAATGGGAAAACTTTTAATAGTCTAAGTGATGATCTAATGCTCCCAGTGTCAACAGCTTCATAAATGCACTTGATCACGCAAGCGGGACTTTGGCAAGATTTTAGCTTGAAGACTTACATGTTCCCTAGGGTTTCAGACTCATCTGGAAAAAAAATTGTTTTCAATTTCTTTTTTTTTTTTTTTTGGGGGGGGGGGATAAAAAAGTCCAAATTCTATCCAAGATTTACTAGGCCAATTGTATTGTAGGCCTAATTGTTGTTTCCTACCCCATTGTTTCCCTCCCCAATGAATGGCTTAGATGTATGTACATTGTTAAAAAGATTTAGGCACTGAACCCTACCTCTATGGCCCATACATGATGACCTTTATGATGTGCCGAGGGCCAGGAAAAAAATAACATCTTTCTAATTGTGATTTTTTTATTTTATTTTTTTCTTAAATTAATAATTCTTATACGATCTTATTAATACTAACGTGTGGAAGGTAGGTTAACATTTGTTTATTTTACGCCATGTTTACATAACAAACCTCTCGCATGATCGTGCTGATCGCGATCGCAGGCACTCTATTGCTATTTCTATTTCATTTTATTTCTCAAAGCGACCATACAAACTGGAGTGGCAAAAAATCAGAAAAACTGCTGAGAATCGGTGAGTTTTTCCTCTCATTTCACCCTTTTGGTTTAATGTTTATTAATTTCGTCAGAATTTTCTTTATTTATTGATTATTTATTATTTATTTTTAAGGCCCATTTTTGTCCCCACGATATCTAAAAATTAGCCAAGTCAATTTCATTGAATTTCATGCCAGTTATGAAGTTCATCATAGACATGCCATGCTAAGCTTTTCAAGGTCATCAAGTCATGATGACGTCATCCAGGCGCCATTTTGCAAAATTCTGTCATTGATCATAACATCATAAATAATAATCATAATTCAATCATATTCACATCACATTAAAGATAATCTAGAGTAGTAGTCATAATGAAATAAATCAAAACATTCTTGTTCATACCAGAATCTCAAGCAAAGGAAATAAATACCACACACCAAAGGAATTTACAGAAAATTGCGTATTTGCTGAGAAAAGAGTAAAATAAGCATGATTTCAGTATCTGGACGGCTATCCAAGCACATGCGTGATTAACACGGCCACGTGGAAAGTCATGTGCACGCGGATCTGTGTGAGTATGTTGTGCCGTGACTTGTGGCGATATAGCGGTCTACTCCAAGTCTCAATTTGACGGACTGTTTCGATATTTTTTCAACATTTCTTCTAAAATCATTATTGAAACGTCAATATAATCTGGTGTAGGCATATAATGGAACAATGTGAGGACATATCTTACAGATTTATCAAAAATTATTTTGGCTGTAAGAACTAAAACTTTAAAAGCTTTAACTTCATGTCAAAGGTTATCAGACCATGTCATCAAAAGTCACCAAAAGGTTACGACGCGCGCGTATGCGTTCGTCAAAATTTTAAAATGCTTAAAATCACTTTTTGGCCGAATTAGAGTACATTTCAGGTAATTTTGAGCATTTTTAAAAATTTGCGCGCGTGCACGTATGCGCGCGCGTTTTCGCGCATAGCGCCCTTACGCCAAATAGAATCGCCGTTTTTTTAATGTATATGCATTGATAATATAATTCAAAGTAATTTGATACCTTGATCAGCTTTCTACGACTACAAATAAAGGAATGAGCCTCCATCAAAGTTTGCAGCACGCGCGCGCGTACTCTCACTATAGGCCATATGGGCAAAAAACATGCCTATTGAAAATTCGCTGTAGCTCTTCAGAACGAACGGAAACCCCCAATTTTTTTTCCATATCTGGATAGAATATGAATCATAGATGTCATTTCATGTCTCATTTGATCCTCAATTATATCATGACGTCATCAAAATGGCGTCAAAACTCAAAATTTCAATTTTGTTTTTATGACGTCATAAAAACTATGCAAATTTCCTGTTTGTTTCATCTTTTCTATACCATGTATTTCTTTGTTTTATCTTTCTTCCATCTTTCTTTTTTCATTTCTTATGTATTTCTTAGACGATCACCTAATTCGTCCCAATGACGAACTCAATTTCTAGTTATTTTTAAATTAGAAATTATTTTATAAGTAAATGTTAAGAGCCCATGGAGTAACAAATTTAAACGTTATGATGGGATTGAAAGTGGAAATTTAATCAGAAATTGTTTTATTCTAATCATGCCTGAGTATCAGTGTCAGAAGCACGAGTTTGATATATCAAACGAGTGTAGTGCATGAGTGCACGCACTAGGGTTAGGGTAGGGTGGTGGGGTAGGGTGGTGTGTAGTGGATACCAAACTGCACTACTAGTGCCACTGGGCACAATGGCACATAGAAATTTTTACTCCACAAATATGCACGACGCTTGAATGATCACGTTAGCATATGAAATACACTACCATTGTGCCTTCCAATGAACAATAGTCACAATAAAATTTAGACTCGTCATTTATTTTTGGTAAGTCCTCATTTTGTCCACTTACACTTATGCACGGTCAGTTCATAATTGACCTTACACTGGGAAGTACCATACTGCAGCAGTTTACATCCAATGGAAAGTCAATGCAGAAAACTGTCTTGAGCAGCTCATGCCAAGTCAAGGTGGCATATCCAAAAAGGGTCTAAACATTCTACTAAACAAAATTAAAAATATCTAATGGAAGAATTATATTGCAATGACTATAGATTATCCTAACTTATTTTGAGGTAGGTTTAAAGCTGGTTTCGCTAATTATTATTGAGAAGTTTCCTCAGCAACCCAATGAGGGCGACAGACAGCCATTTTTCAGTACTGACTGATGTTGGTTTGCAGCTATATGTGCATTTGTTTCATACGTTTTCAACTGTCTGGCGGAGTCCGACAGTGGATTCGTTGAAGTTTCTATTTATATTTCTCTTCTTTATTCTAAAAAGTATTGAAAGAGTGGCTTTCAAGCGCACATTTGTGAAGTCGAGTCTTGCAGTTTTTCTTGCGAAATGGGTCCACTTTGGTTATAAATATGATAACAGCGGCGCACGATAAGCGGTCTTTCGGGAACAGCTGAAACGCGTTGTCGCAACCAGGAGGTGGAGTTCACGCGATAGTTATCAGAGCGCCCAACAATCAAAATGCATTGTCCTCTAATTAGCTCTGTACGAACGAACTTGTAACTTGTTAGATTTCGATGTGCTGGGCCTGGGTTAACTATACACAGCCCGTCCCGAAGGCGACGGGGCTGTACTTTAACCACCCCTATTTACAGCGTAACTTTCAGTGATGATGAGCGAGAGTAAATTATACTGGTCAATTTAATCAATCTAATGTTAAAATATCTATTTTAAACATCTCTGATGTTCACGCGTAACAACGACTAAAAATGAAGTAGATCTATATAGAGGCTTTTGACTTACAAAATGAATTTTCCGTTGGTCTTGTTTTCTTCTAAATTTTCGGTGCCATCGCTGCCATCTTTCAATGACGTCATTCGATTCATGACTCTGTCCCATAATTCTGTGTGAAGAATTAATTGAACAGCGCACGCACGGAGACGTGAAGTTGGAGCAGACGACGTTCCACTTCCGGATGACCTAACCTTGCAACTGAAATTAGAAATTACGTGGTGGATGTCTCTGTTTTCCAGTATTTTTCATCATATTTAGCTTATTACTTCAAGTGAAATATTTGCAGATGTCACCAATTTGAGAGGAGGACCTTCACAGTCTGGATTCAATGTGAGTATGAATTATCTTGACCCCGAAATTTGTGATCAATTTTTTTTTTCTCTAGAAAAAAAAAACTTCGCTAGAACATGTAGAAACGTCTAACTGTTAACGTTTCTGGTCAGTTCCCGTCGCTTTGCGACGGGGGCTGGTCGGTTTAGGCCTGGGTGTGCTCACAAGAGAGGAGACAAATTGAATGATATAGCCTATGTAACATATAATCTATAAAATATTATATGAAATATGTTGAAATAAATATCTACTTTATGCTAACTCTGAATTACATGTAAGTGCAAACTTGTGTCAAATCAAACATCGTAACAAAGCACTACATGGGACTATGTCCTAAATTTTAACAAATTTGACGGGACGATTAACCTGACTGCTAGCTTTCTCAGTTCCTAAAAGATTAAATATGGATTAAGAATTGATCATAAAGTTAAATACCTAATTTCCTTGGCTTCCCAAGCTCTGCTTTGGCCTAGAAACAGAATAAAATGGTAATTTTTGACGTTGTTGACGACGTGTCAGCTCCCTGGTTGAAAACATGAATATTTATGAGATTGTGACGTGCGCACAGTCCAACTTGGACGTTATAATGACCGTTTTCTAAACGTTCATTTCAGACGAAGACTAAGTACACAATTAAAACGTTTTTAAAACGTTCTGAAAACGTTCGGTGTTTGCTGGGGTCGGGATGATTCCTGGAACCAAATAAACGTGCTTGAAATATCCCAGCCAGAATGTCACTATCATGAAGGAAAGAAAACTTCTTTTCTCAAAAGTTGTACGAACACGACACAATTTTCCCTTGTGCTTAATCATGACGTAATAATATTTAAAAAAAAGGGGGGGAGAGGAAATTATAGAAATACATTTATTATAATCATTATGATATTGCAATTATAACATTTATAAATAAAAAGTTATGTTTTTAAACAAATAATTTTGGTGCCTCCCCCCCCCCCCCGCGCTGATTTCCGAGGGGATAGAAACATTTATGATTTCGTGTCAGACGCCCTCTTATGATCAGATTTGAACACGAATGCGGGATTCCCGCTGACGATATCTGGGCGTGACCTGCAAAAAGGGATGTTTATGGGATCCATCTTTATGACGTATGCTAGCTTAGGCAGAATATTCCACCGTCTCGGATATTTTCTAATATTTTCTAATATTTATTTTGTTTTAATATTTTCCCATCGACCGGTGGAACTATCAGCATACCTTTTCCGTAGGGGGTCTACAACGCCTTTCGTGGCTGCTTTTAAGCCATGTACAAATCAATGCAGGCGATTTTGAAGCCATTTGACATGACTAACAATGTCTCCCAAATTTTTGTACTTAAAAGTACAATATCAGGGAGATCTGTAGTTGTATAGAATCTCTAGATTCTATGGTTTAAAAAATTATCTGGCTAGATCTATCATAATAAATAAATATAAAAAATAAGCACTTACTTTCTGAAAATGGTCCTCATCGCGTGATCCTTTTGTCTGTCTACTGTTGAATGGACTATGCTAATATGAAGTAAGGTCAAAATATGCCCCAGAAATATTTTGACCAATCAGAACACTTGCTGAGATCATTCAACATGAATATGATATACTTTTTATGAATATTTATAGCTTTGAACTTTATGAATGAAAACACATATCATGTGCGCATGGGTAGCTCAATTTAAGCTCCAATCCATATGAATATTCATGAGTAAAGAGCTACCGCTGGAACATCGCGATAAGACAGAATAGAGGAAGAATTTAATGAATTCTTTGGCTCAATATACAAGTTAAGGTAGGCTCAAAACATTTTCCAATATATATGATTATTATGTTTTTGAAATTTAGTAGATCTAGAGTAATGAAAGATGAATTTAGAACTAAAAGGGAATTTCGAGACACTGTCTTTCATGGATCAGTCACCAGTGCAGTGAAAAGTCTTTGTCATGCCCTGCTCCCTCGCCAGCTCTCTGGGGTCCATGCACGGCGGAATACTACGTTTTCAGTCTCTTATTTTGTGAGCATTCAGTGTTTAACCAATGCAATCCCAAAATAGTGACTGAATCCTTCGGTCTAATGCTAGCTGTACTGTACGAAACATATTGTTTACGTACTCGGATTCTCTAACTCCGTAACTTTATTGCCTGAAATAGATCATTTTGTTGATATTTGATTTCTTATCTAGGTCAGTCCTCTACTACTAGTACTACAGGCTTGATTAAATTGGATGACACTGTACCAAAGCTACGGGCTTTTTTATCCGGAATTTTCAAAACAGGTAAGCCTCCCTACTATAAACTAATGTTAATTGTAATTTACTGGGTTCTATATTATTTTTTTTTGCATAACATATCTTATTAATATTTGCTAGACTCGACTCTACATGCACATGTAACTAAAAGCAGTACTATTATTTATTTCTCGAACACTATTAGGATTATGTTGGTTTTGAATAAATGAATAATGTCTGAGATACTGATCATGATATGATCGCGCCACCCATTTATGCATTTGTGTGTGTGTGTGTGTGTGTGAGAGAGCGCGTGTGTGTGGTGTGGTGTTGCGTGTGTGTGTGTGTTGTGTGTGTGTGTGTGTGTGTATGTGTGTCTCTCTCTCTCTCTCTCTCTCTCTATTTTTATTTTATTGAAGGTTTTGTTTGCTGTTTTCTGACTAAATAAATGGTAAGCAAATTTCCTGACGGGAAAAATTAAAAGTCGTATATTTTCTTTAGTTGGCCTACACGATTTTTTTTTTTTTTTAATTATATATATTTTTTTTTTTTATCATCTCTTCAAATCCACATTATTCCTCATAACTGCTCGTGATATCTTTATAAGTCTTAATTGTGATATGATGGTGATAGCTTATATTTTCATTTGGGATCAGAATAAAGGAACTTTCATTCTAATTCTTTGTGATACAAAGCTAGATCAAATATGATTTTTTTTTGACAATGTTTTGCTGATGCTGGCTACGCCAGGGGAGCATTTGATAAAAAAATATTCACTGATTCTCACTGACAACTGTTATAAACTACCGATATGCTTGCATCCGATTGGCTGAAAAAAAAAATTCTCTCTGACAACTGTTATAAGCTACTGAAATACTTGCAGCTGATTGGCTGAGAGCAAATATTCCCTTATTCTCACTGACAATTTTTATAAGCTACTAAAATGCTTGCATCTGATTGACTGAGGGCAAATTTGTCGGATAAAACGTTTAACGATAAAGCCCTTTCATGAAACACCCAAAGAGCTTCTTGATTTGAACCTTTCCCTACAAACCATAACAATGGCATATGGAGGAGATCAGGGGGGCATTTCATCAAAGGACTTATCAGACATTTTATCCGACATATTTGCTCTCAACCAGAGTCAGATGCAAGCATTTCAGTAGCTTATAACAGTTTGTCGGCTAAAACGTCTGACAAGTCCTTTCATGAAACGCCCCAGGCCTATTATTATCATTGCAGATAGAACTTCAGTCTGGAAAATTATTATCATTTTTGTATTCTTCTTTTGTAACCAACTAATGCTGATTGATCTCCCTCCCATATCCGAACTCAAGATGACCTTTATAGGCCTATGGCCCATGGAATACAACACAGTTTAGAGGAAACCAAACATAGAAAATAAGCAACTAACTTTTGAATTTAATTACACATGCCTGTATATCTAGACATTTATACATTTAACAAATATGCCTAAGAAACCTGTAACCTGCTTTTATGATATGACCATTTGATGATTATTATAATTTATATTTGTGTATATATTTATTAATAAAGTTAATTATTATTTATGTCTTTGAATCTGCTATTTCATTTTTTTTTTTGATCGGACTTGAAAATAAATAAAATGAAATGAAATGAAATTTGTTTATTTTGTTTGTTTTATATTTTTTGCATTAGGTCACGCCTATCTGGAGTAGTAAACTGTCATTCACGAATACCAAGTTGTATATATCTGGCAAAGCAGTAGAGATTACAACTCGATATGGCATCAGCCTTCCAAGATCCCAGGGCGCCCCCTACGTGTGAGCATTGCGGAAACGAGACCGAATAAGGGAGTTTCCAGATACAATCTGCGCATGCGCGAGTCTCCGATATCCACTTTCGGGGTCAGGCCATAATTATGTACATAAAATGCGGCGACCGTACAGTCAACCCATGGGTCAACCAACGTACGGCATATCTACAAATTCTTATCAGACAAAAATCTAGCTGTATATTTCTTTTTGTCGGTTTTTTCCTTCTCGTTTGCCATGTTGAATAATATGATGAGACATTTTCATGACTTTAATTAACGTTTTCCTCCCAGAAAGTTGCAAAAACACCGACTTTGTACTTATGCACACCGGTCCGAATATCGAGATTTCAAGCCCCGTTGGTTTCGGCGAACTTAATGCCGCTTTGCCGTACGCGAGTTCGTAACTTACAATTTTTCGCTTTCAGTTGAGAAAAGAGACTCAAATAAACATGGTATCAAAATAAAGATAGGAATAAGTATACATTGTCTATCTCATCAATAGACAAGTGCGATTCTTCATCCATATTTTCACAATATGAGCGAAAAAAAGCATGAAAACCATATGTAAATCAAAAGGTGTCATAGACTTCACACATAAGAATTCCTGATATAGAGGAGACCACGTACATATGACCCCTGACCCAATGACGTCACAGAGCTCCTATCGGTAACTGGAAACTCCCTTATACATCCGAAGATGTTCTGTCCGGAGCAACAAGAATCTCTGTGATGGTTGCTTCCAAAAACTGCCAGGAGCAAGGCGTGACGACATTGGGGATCCGGAATGGGTATGTAAAAATCACCTTGACAGAAAGGTTGAGGTCTTCTGCAAAACATGCAAGTGTGGATATTGCATGGAGTGTGCAAGAGATGATCACAAGGACGATGATGTGGTGAATGTGCAAGAGCTCGTACAGAAAACTCGAGAAGACCTGCTGACACAGCTCCAATGGGTTGATGCGAAGGCAGAGAAGCTGTCGGAGCTTGAAATGAAGATAACAAATACCATCAGGAATGTTGAAGAACCCGGAAGATTTGTGGATACAACTGTTGACGAAATCAAAAATGAAATAGAACAAAAGTTGGAAAATGATATCCGGCTACTCCAAGAAAAATCTCAGCGTGATATGCAGAGGATTGAGGAAATTCATCTTGATTTGAAAGCAATTCTCCTGAAAGATGAAGAAACGAGGAAATATGGGATCCAAGAGACAAACAAGGACTTACTGGTTGGTCAACAAGCTTGTAAGTGTGCGAAGGAAGACATCAAGACATTGCTTGAGTCAAACCCGGAGACTCTTATAAAGCGCGGAATAGAACGCATTAGCTTGGTTAAAGCATCATTGGCATTTCCTCATGAACGAAACGTTGTTAATTGCTGCAGAGAAGTAGAGGATACTCTCCCCCAATTGAAAGAGGCAAAGCATGACTTTCATACTGGCGCCAGACCTGATCCACTATCCGAGAAAATTTATTCATGCATAATATTCACGATCATTTGGGCGTTTGTTGTACACCGGAAAATGATATCTGGATATGATTTATTTATTTCGTGTAGATCAAGGGGTTTTGATGTTAACATCGTCAATCCAATGCTAAATGTGTTCATGGCTTTAGCCTTCATTTGGTTAGTGGAATGCTGGATCCTGATGTGGATGTTACTGCCTACGTGGGAGTATGACTTTCCATTCAAGACAAGAAGATCATTCACTAAAAAGATGATATTTTACAAAAAAATGTTTATACTGGTATTAGAATGTGTAGGAATAGCTATGATCATTTTCCTCCTTTTGATGGGTTGCTTCAGTTTTCTGAATATAATAACGGAAGATGCAATTTCAGTTACTTTGATATTGACTTCCTGCATTACTATGTATTATTTGAGAACATCAAAGAGATGTAATAATTTTTGTGATTACACAAAGGTGCAGTGTTCCTAAAATCTTCAAACAGTCAAATCTTGATCCAAATGATCATGGGATTGCTTTCTATTGGGATTTATTTATTTATTTATTATTTTTTTTTTTGCGAGTTCTTTAGGCCTAAGGTTTGTTAAATATCCTTTCTTGTATCGTGCATATAAAGCAAAGTTTCGTTATTTACGATAGGCACGGATCCAGGGGTGGACCCGCGGCCCCCCCCCCCAAAAAAAAAAAAAAAAAAAAAAAAAAAAAAAAAAAAAAAAAAAAAAAATAAATAAAAAAAATAAAAATAATAAAAATAAAAAAAAGGGAGAAAGAAGGAAAAAGGAAGAAAAAAGAAGAAAGGAAAGAAAGAGAAGGGAATAAAGCCCGATCCTTCTACATTTATTTTCGCCCAACTATATTCAACCATAACTAAGGCCTTTAATTGTAGAGAGGGTCCACGAGGACGATTTTTCTCATATTGTATTTTGCAATATACTGCTCAAACGCCGTTTTTTAAGAAAACAAAATACATTACTGACGAAAAGAAAAAATAAGGAAAAGAGGCCTCGTGGACCCTCGGCCTTGTGGACCCTCGGCCTCGTGGGCCCTCGGTCTCATGGGAAAAATAGTCGGCCTCGTGGGAATACTAGAAAGTGCTTCTTTATTTATTCCCTATATCTTTTAAAACCCCAACTTTTCGGCACGCGCTTCGCGCTCGCTGATACTAAATCATAATGCACAAATAACTCAAATTTGGAGGTCAAAATTTTCGGGCTCGCAGATACCAATTCAGTAGGATATATAATGCTCAATTAACTCAAAATTTTCAGCTCGCGGGAACTGAATAGGGTCTATGATAGGCCCACATTAATTATGTAAAAAACTTTAATACTAGAAAGTGCCCCTTTATTTATTCCATATATCTTTTAAAACCCCAAATTTTGGGCTCGCGCTTCGCGCTCGCTGATACTAAATCATAGTGCACAAATAACTCTAAATTTTACCTCAAAATTTTCAGCTCGCGGACACTAAATAGGGTGTATAATACACAATTATCTAAAATTTTTAATACTAGAAAGTGCCCCTTTATTTATTCCATATATCTTTTAAAACTCCAAATTTTAGGCTCGCGCATCGCGCTCGCTGATACTAAATGATAATGCACAAATAACTTCAATTTATACCTCAAAAGTTTCAGCTCGCGCTTCGCCCTCGCGGATACTGAATAGGGTCTATAATACACAGTTATCTACAATTTTTATACCAGAAAGTGCCCCTTTATTTACTCCATATATCTTTACAAATCCCCAAATTTTCGGCTCGCGCTCGCGGATACTAAATCAAAATCATAATGCACAAATATCTCATTTTTTACCTCAAAATTTTCAATTAAAAGTTTTAATACTAGAAAGTGCCCATTTATTTATTCCATATATTTATTAAAACCCCAAATTTTCGGCTCGCGCTTCGCGCTCGCTGATACTAAATCATAATGCACAAATAACTCAAATTTTTACCTCAAAAATTTTAGCTCGCGCTTCGCGCTCGGGGATACTAAATAGGGTCTATAATACACAATTATCTACAATTTTTATACTAAAAAGTGCCCCCTTTTTTTCACATTTTTATAGGAGTAAAAATAAAATTGTTTAAATTCCTCGTTTTAGGTCAGTATAGGCCTATATATCGGGGGATGTTTTAAACTCGCGCTTCGTG
>CALNVZ010000649.1:32298567-32313400 GCA_940671915.1 Paracentrotus lividus | reverse complement strand
CAAAAGGGATTGTTTATGGGATCCATCTTTATGACGTATGCTAGCTTAGGCCAGAAATATTTCCCACCGTTCTCGATATTTTCTAATATTTTCTTAATATTTATTTGTTTTAATATTTCCTCGACGGTGGGGGAACTATCACTATACCCTTTTCCGTAAGGGGGTCTACAACGGCCTTTCGTGGCTGCTTTTTAAGCCAGTACAAAGTCAATGGCAGGCGATTTTTGAAGCCATTTTGACATGACTAACAATGTCTCCCAAATTTTTGTACTTAAAGTACAATATCAGGGAGGATCTGTATTGTATAGAATCTCTAGATTCTTGGTTTAAAAACAAATTATTGGCTAGCCTAGATCTATCATAATAAATAAATATAAAAATTAAAGGCACTACTGTCTGAAAATGAGTCCTCATACGCGTGATCCTTTTTGTCGTTTGTCTACTGTTGAATGGAGCTATTGCTAATATGAAGTAAGGCAAAAATTATTGCCCCAGAAATATTTTGACCAATCAGAACACTTGCTGAGATCATTCAACATGAATATGATATAACTTTTTATAATATTTATAGCTTGAACTTTATGAATGGAAAAACCATATCAATGTTGCGCATGGGCTAGCCTCAATTTAAGCGTCCCAAATCCATATGAATATTCATGAGTAAAGATTGGCTACGCTGGAACATCGCGATAAGACAGAATAGAGGAAAAATTAATAGGAATTCTTGGCTCAATATACAAGTTAAGTAGGCTCAAAACATTTCCCCAATATATATGATATTATGTTTTTTGAAATTTAGGTTAGATCTTAGAGTAAATGAAAAGATGAAATTAGAACTAAAAAGGGAATTTCGACGACCACTGTCTTCATGGATCAGTCACCAGTGCAGCTGAAAGTCTTGTCATGCCTCGCGTCCCTCGCCAGCTCTCTGGGGTCCATGCACGGCGGAATACTACGATTTTTCAGTCTCTCCTATTTTGTGAGCATTCAGTGTTTAACCAATGCAATTCCCAAATTTAGTGACTTGAATCCTTCGGTCTAATGCTAGCTGTTACTGCACGAAACATATTTGTTTAACGTACTCGGTATCTCTAACTCCCGTAACTTTATTGCACTGAAATAGATCAGTTTTTGGATATTTTTGATTTCTTATCTAGGTCAGTCCTCTAGCTACTAGCTACTACAGGCTTGATTTAAATTGGTTATGGACACTGTAAACCAAAGCACGGGCTTTTTACCGAATTCTAAACAGGTAAGCCTCCCTACTATAAAACTAAATGTTAATTGTAAACGGGTTCTATATTATTTTTTTTTGCATAAACATATTTATAATATATGCTAGGACTCGACCTACATGCACATGTAACTAAAAGCATGATACTATTATTTTATTTCTCGAAACCACTATTAGGATTATGTGGGTTTTGAAAATATGAATAATAGTCTGAGATACTGATTCATGATATGATCGCGCACCCCATTTATGCATGTGGTGTGTGTTGTGTGTGTGAGAGAGCGCGTGTGTTGTGCACCTGACAGTAGCACGACTGTGTGGCGTGTTTTGTGGGTGGTGTGTGGTGTGTGCTGTGTGTGTATGTGTCTCTCTCTCTCCTCTCTCTCTCTCTATTTATTTTATGAAGGTTTTTGTTTGCTGTTTCTGACTACAGCATTAAACTGAGTAAGCGCGAAAATCTGATCTGACGGGGGAAAAATTAAAATCGTATTATCGCCATATAGTTCTCTTTAGTGGCGCTATCACGATTTTTCTTTTTAATATATAGTATGTTTTTTTATCATCTCTTCAAATCCACATATATTCCAATATATGCTGTTGCATATCGTTTAAAGTCTAATGTGATAGTAGATGGTGATAGCTTATTTCATTTGGATTCAGAATAAAAGAACTTAGTCATCTCTAATTCTTGTTGATACAAAGCGTAGATCAAATATGATTTGACAATGTTTTGCTGATGTGGCTTACGCAGGGGAGGCATTATAAAAAAATTCACTGGATTCTACAGACACTGTTATACAACTACCCGATATGCTTCATACCGATTGGCTGATAGAAAAGAAATTCTCTCTGACAACTGTTATAATGCACTGAAATACTTGCAGGCCTGATTGCTGGAGAAGCAAATATTCCCTTATTCTCACTGGACTAATTTTATAGCTACTAAAATGCTTGCATCCCTGATGATCAGGCAAAATTTGCGGATTATACTAAAACGATTAACGATAAAGCCCTTTCATGAAACACCAAAGAGCTTCGTTGATTATTGATAACCCCCTACAAACAATAACAATGGCATATGAATGAGATCATCGGCATTCATCAAATAGATATCAGTATTATCTACAATTTGCTCTCAACCAGTGTAGTCAGATGCATAGCATTTCAGTTTAGCTTTATAACAGTTTGTCGGCCCCTAAACGTCTGACAAGTCCTTTTCATGAAAACGCCCGCGACCTGAATTATTATCATGCAGAATAGGAACTTCTAGTCATGGAAAAATTATATCATGGTACTTCTTTTGTAAGCCAAACTCTAATCGGATATCTCCCTCCCTATCCGAACTCAAGAAACCTTTATAGGCTATGGGCCCATGGAATACAACACAGTTTAGGAGGAAACCAAACAAGAAAATAAGCAACTAACTTTTGATTTAATTACACATGCCTGATATATCTAAGACATTTAACATTTAACAAATATGACCTAAGAAACCTTGAACCTGCTTTATGATATACCATTTGATATGATTAATAACTATATGTGTATATATTATTAATAAAGTTAATATATTTATGTCTGATCTGCTATTTCATTTTGATCGGACTGAAATAAAAAAATGAAATGAAATGAAATTCTGGAGTGTTTATTTTGTTGTATGATTTTTTGCATGCTAGTCACGCCTATCTGGGTAGAAACTGTCATCACCGAAACAAGTTGTATATATCTGACAAAGCAGTAGAGATACAACTCGATATGGCACAGTAACCTTCCAAGATCCCAGGGCGCCCCACGGTTGTGAGCATGCCGGAAACGAGACCGAAAAGGATTCCAGTACAATCTGCGCATGCGCTGAGTCTCCCGATATCACGAGGGTCATGGCCATAATTATGTACATAAAAATGCTGCGGACCTACAGTCAACCCATGGGTCAACCAACGTACGGCATATCTTACAAATTCTTATCAGACAAAAATCTAGCTGTATATTTCTTTTTGTCGGTTTTTTCCTTCTCTTGCCATGTTGAATAATATAGATGAGACATTTTCATGACTTTAATTAACGGTTTTCTCCCAGAAAGTTGCAAAAACACTTTTGTTTACTTATGCACACTCGGCCGAATATCTCGAGATTTCAAGCCCCGTTGGTTTCGGCGAACTTAATGCCGCTTTGCCGTACGCAGACGAATTCGTAAACTACAATTTTTCGCTTTCAGTTGAGAAAAGAGACTCAAATAAAACAATGGTATTCAAAATAAAGATAGGAATAAGTATACATTGTCTATCTCATCAATAGACAAAGTGCGATTCTTCATCCATTTTTCACAATATGAGCGAAAAAAGGCATGAAAACCATATTGTAAATCAAAAAAGGTGTTCATAAGACTTCCACACATAAGATCCTGATTAGAGGAGACCACGTACATATTACCCCTGACCCAATGACGTCACAGAGCTCCTATCGGTAAACTGAAACTCCCTTATACATCCGAAGCATGTTCTGTCCGGAGCAACAAGAATCTCTGTGATGTGGCTTCCAAAAACTGCCAGGAGCAAGCGTGACGACATTGGGGATCCGGAGATGGGTATGTAAAATCACCTTGACAGAAAGGTTGAGGTCTTCTTGCAAAAATGCAATTGTGATATGCATGGAGTGTGCAAGAGATCATCACAAGGACGATGATGTGGTGAATGTGCAAGAGCTCGTTACAGAAAACTCGGAGAAGACCTGACTGACACAAGCTCCAATGGGTGATGCGAAGCGAGGAAGTCTGTCGGAGCTTGAAATGAAGATAACAAATACCATCAGGAATGTTGAGAACCCGGAAGATTTGTGGATACAACTGTTGACGAAATCAAAAATGAAATAGAACAAAAGTTGGAAAATGTATCCGGCTACTCCAAGAAAAATCTCAGCGTGAATATCAGAGGATTGAGGAAATTCATTCTTGATTGGAAAGCAATTTCTCCTTGAAAGGATGAAGAAACGAGGATATGGGATCCAAAGACAAACCAAGGACTTACTGGATGGTCAACAAGCTTGTAAAGAGAAGTGTGCGAAGGAAGACATCAAGACATTGCTTTGGAGTGCAAACCCGGAGACTCTATATTAAAGCGCGGAATAGAACGCATTAGCTTGGTTATAAAGCATTCATTGGCATTTCCTCAATGAACGAAACGTGTTAATTGCCTGCAGAGAAGTAGAGGATACCTCCCAATTGAAAGAGGCAAAGCATTACTTTCATACTGGCGCCAACCTGATCCACTATCGAGGAAAATTTATTCATGGTGGTGATCACGATCATTTGGGCGTTTGTTGTACACCGGAAAATGATATCTGGATATGATTTATTTATTTCGTTGTGATCAAGGGGTTTGATGTTAACATCGTCAATCCAATGCTAAATGTGTTCATGGCTTTAGCCTTCATTTGTGTTTAGGGAATGCTGATCCTTGATCAGCCCTGTGGATGTTACTGCCTACGTGGCGAGGAGAGTATTGACTTTCCATTCAAGACAAAGAAGATCATTCACTAAAAAGATGATTATTTTACAAAAAAAATGTTTATACTGGTAATTAGAATGTTGTAGCTTGTAGGATAGCTCATGATCATTTTCTCTTTGAGGGAGAAACGGAGGGTTGCTTTGGAGTTTGTTCTTCTATGTAATATAATACGGAAGATGCAATATCAGAATTACTTTGATATTGAATCTTTTCCGTCCTCTGCCCATACTATGTATATTCGAGAACACTCCAAGAAATTTTGTGTATAATTTTGTTGATTTACACAAATGTGCAGTGTTCCTAAAAATCTTCAACAGCTCCAAATCTTGATTTCCCACCCATGAGAAATGATCACTGGGATTGCGCGTTGGTCTATGGATTTATTTATTCTATTTATTATTTTTTTTTTTCGCATTGAGTTCTAGGCTAAGGTTTGTTTGAAATTTCTGTGTAGATATGGCGTTTGCAGGAATATTTAAAGCAATAAGTTGTTTCAGTTATTTACGATTAGGCGAGCGGATCCAAGGGTTGAGACCCCGCTTGGGCCCCCCCCCCCCCCCAAAAAAAAAAAAAAAAAAAAAAATAAATAATGAGAAAAAAATAAATAATAATAATAAATAAAAAAAAAAAAAGGAGATAAGACAGGAAAAAGGAATAAAGAAATAAAGAATGAAAGTGGAAATAGAAAAAAAGAGAGGAATAAAAGCTCCGATCCTCACATTTATTTTTCGCCCACACTATATCAACCATAACTAAGGCCTCCTTTTAATTTTTTAGAGAGGGTGGTCCACTGGAAATATTTCCATGATCTAAGCCTAGCATACGTGATAAGATGCGAGCCCGAGGATAACGATTTATTCTCGATATTCATTATCCTCTTGCCTTTATATGATCACTGCTTCAACGCGGTCCGTTTTTAAGAACAAAATACATTACTGACCGAAAAGAAAAAATAAGGAAAAAGAGGCCTCGGGAAGCCCTCAGGCCTGTGGACCCTCGGACCTATCGTGGGCCCTCGGTCTCCATCGGGGAAAAATAGTCGGCCTCGTGGCGCTAAATACTAGAAAGTGCTTCTTTATTTTAATGCGTCCCTATACCGGTCTTTTAAAACAACTCCCCCCTTTCGCGCGCCGCGGCTTCGCGCTCGCTGGATACTAGCTATAGATCATTATATATAGACATCACTAATTAACTCAAATTTGGAAGGTCAAATTATTTCCGGTATGCTCAAGCAAGATGGGACCAATTCCGTAGTAGGATATATAATGCATCATTAACTCAAAAATTTTCAGGCTCCTGCGGGGAAACTTGACAATAGACAGGGTACTATTGATTAGGCCCACATTATTATGTTAAAAACTTTCATAAATACTAGTAGAAGTTTGCCCCTTTATTTTACCTCCTATATATATCTTTTCTCACAACCACCCCCAAATTTTGGGCTCGCGCTTCTCCGGCGTCCTGTACATAAATTCGATAGTGCGAGAGCCTAACTCTAAATTACGCTGAAAATTTTCAGCTCGGCGGACATAGATGAGGGTGCTATAATACGCAATTATCTAAGCATTTTTGTGGAAACTGGAGAGAAAGTGCCCCTTTATTTATTCCATATATTCTTTTAAAGGAACTCCCAAAATGGTCTGCGACTCGCCAGACATACAAGCGCTGCTTAGATACTAAATGATAATGCACATAAATATAACTCATATTTTTATGCTCGCGTGGCGCGCGAATATAGTTATTATCAGCTCGCGCATTCGCCCCATCAAGACGGTACGCTAATAGGGTCTTAATACACTCAGTTATCTACAATTTATTTTTTATACCAGGAAAGTGGCCCCTTTTATAACAAATCATATATCTACAAATCCCCAAATTTTCGCTCGGCGCTCGCGGTACTAAATCAAAATTCATAATGCACAAATATCTATTTATTACCTCATATCGAGCTTTCAATTTTATCAAATGTATGTTATTAATACTAGAAAGTGTATAATAAATGTTAGAGTTTCCACATAATTCTTCTCTTCCTCCCATTCCCCCATCACTTTCTTCAGTTATATTTATTAAATTAACGCCAAATTTTGCGGCTCGGCGCGGTAATTTGGATATTACAGTCATGATTAAGCACAAGAAAATTTGTCGTGTCGTGCTCGCTACGATAACTATAATCATTATGCAGACAAAAAATAGACTTACAAATTTTAAGTACATCTCTATAAAATTTAGCTCGCCTTCGCGCGGATACTTAAATAGGCTCTTAATACGACAATTCTCAATCTACAATTTATACTTAAAATATGTCCCCTTTTTTCACATTTTTATTATAGGAGTAAAAATGAAATAATATGGTTTCTATAGAGTTCCCTCGTTTTAGTCTGAGTATAGGACCTATATATCGGGGGTGGTTTTAACTCGCGCTTCGTGCCGAGTTGGACTCGCTCCGCTCTGCAAGATTTTTTTTTTTTTCATTATGCCCGAATTAGTTTTTAATTTGCCCCGCCCCCGTCTTGGATAAATCTTGCCCGATCGCGCTGTAAGGAATCATCTCCGTGCTATATATTATGAATTATGGACCTGAAATTGCGATGCAGTGACAACTAGCGCGAACGTTTCACGAAATCGTGTTGTTGATAACATAACCTGATACATGCTTTTGTAAGAAAACTTTAACTTATCAGTGCATGAGAGAATGTTGCAAATATGTATAATTTAATTGTTGAGTATTAATTATTCGATATATAAGCAAAAATAGTTTAGTCAAGTTGTTTACAATCATTGTACTGTAGTATTACATATAATGAGCATAAACAAGTGAGTAATGACTAATAGGATCCTTTCGATCCCTGACACCCAATGAACTGTAAGAAACCCCCAAAAAAACAAAAAGAGAAATAACAAAAAAAAAGAGGACCATGAAAAAAAAATAGAATAGAAAAGATTTTAAAAAATGCATAATAACTAAAATAGACCTATAGGTCTCGACCGTCATTATACAAATAAAAAAAAAATGGTTATAGACATATTATGTGGAAGAACATGAGCCTTTGAAACAAAAAAAAAACCAAAAACAAAAAACATCAAGCTATTCTATTATACCGTGAGGTCATGGGTGACGAGAATTGATAAATGATAATAACGTCCAAGTTGCGTATATTATAGGCCCTACTCGTAGGCGCCTAATCAATTGTTATATACCAATGATATAATTTGGCTCATTGAAGATAGAACTTATGAGAATATTCTGGAATATATGCAGTTGTTGTGACTTATGTGTGCATATTGTTATTCAACCAGGCCGAGAAAAACGATTATTCCATAGAGACAACTACGATCTGAGTTACGTTCGGGCGTTGCGATACCAACGCTGAACCATTTCTTTATCTGATATTGATCCCAAGGTGCCTTCCGTCATAGTGGAAATAGTGATAACTTTCGTATTCATCCATATTAAAACAATAAGAAAATATGTTTAGATTCCAGTCCTGGTTCTTCGTCTGGGAAAAAAAACAACCAATTTCTCTCTTCTCTTCTATATAAACGAAATTTGGCCTTGTTTCTATATCGTTTTTTGTGGCCATTATAGGCCCAGAAGACTATTATGAGTCTCACATAGTCTAAGAGGACCATAATTTAGGAATTGCATTCATCACCATGTTTCTAAAATTTGAGGATGAAAATCTTATAAGCCTGTGTGTGATGTGATCTCTCCTTAATCTCTGTTAACTAATTAGTAAATATAAATTGAAGAATAAATGTTCTTAATGGAGGTCGTTTATGGTTTTAAGTGCATCTCAACAGACAATCTTGTTTCCAGATCGATTCAAAAGATAAATGAATGCACATGCAGCATGCTCGAGCATTAGTAAAGTAATATAAAGTAGTCTATGACAGAAAAAAAAAAAAAAAAATATTATCAATGCCTGGAGGAAATGCTGAATGAAACAAATATGAAGACAATAGTGGTCATGTGAAGTGTATAAGATAAGATCAGACACGCAGGAGAATCTAGAGAGAAGAGAAGAGAGAGTATCATGGAGGAGAGCACGAGGAATTATATATGAGGCACAGAGTAGATGGCAGAGGAGATGATAGAGAGAGTGAGAAAGAAGACAGTGGGTCCGAAATCGATGAGACGCGCCATTGCGAGAAAAAGTGACAATTATGGAAGAGAAATGTTGCTGTCGGTCTTATTGATTTAGCGGAGGTGTGTAGCATGTTGTGATTTTGCATCAACAAGTGTGTCTGTCTGTGTGTGCGTGTGCTCGCGTGTTCTCCTTTGAACACCCTATTCAATCAGTATGACGTGCAAACATATTAGCAGATTACACACCTTCAAACTCGCGACACACCGACAACTGGTGATACGTCATCGGTGTTTCGTATAGAAGGCCACATTAAATCTGAGAAGAAAGGATAACGCCCCTTGAGTCGATATTGTATAAGTCTTCTAAAATATATTGTTTCTGAGTATAGTCATCAGTGGGATATGAATACAAAACCAAAAAGTTGTACAGTATAGGAGCTATAAGTCCTAGTATACAGCGCATCTCTACATTAACACCGACCATATCAAATTTTTTCTTGTATCGGAGATAGGATGTATAAATCGGTCATCGTGACAATATAGTGTGAACCCAGCTTCATACGCGTGTCGTCATCCAAGTAAAGTACTGGAGTACTTGTCATGCACTGTCTGCCGCCTGCAGCCGCGGTGCCTGGCCGGGCTATTGTGATCGGAAAGAAGCGGCGCACAACCTGACCCAGGTTCATAGTCTACTAGATGCAGATCGAGTAGAGCCTGTACAATTATTTGTGAGCTGCATGCTGCCCCGGCTACTGGTGTAAAAAAGGATGCTGACTTTTCAAATAATCTAACTAGACCTAGAATCTATAGATCTACTCGCTTAGAAGTCGGCTCTATTTAATTGTGCTTAAATATTTGCTCACGCTTTGAGCCTAATTGCACTGACCATAGGCTCCAGTGAACTGAGCATATCAGCCACCTTGATCGCGCGCTCCAAGTTACGCGTTCACGCTCTCGCTAAATGACTACTAGTCATTTTGAGCTCTGTCAGTGTCTTGTGTACGTTAAGATACCGCAATCAACGCGAGCTTGTCAAACTCCACTACATGTACAGAAGAAGAATTATGTATAGATCTAAGCTAGATCTAAGTCCTATTCGGTAAGGCTCTAATCTTCTTGTTCACTTCTTATGACTTCATAGTGAGAGACGCCTGGAGTTTGACACATTTATGCTATGCTTTACCTTGGATGTCTCTATTGCTGTATTTATTCATACTGAGTACTTGATCTTAGGACCAGGCGAAAGTTTCCTGTGGTGGACCACCACTGCCTATTGTCATTTTGTTCGTAGCAGCAATGGTAAATGTACGACTAAATAGAAACCATAACTCTAATAGTTACGCCCTATATATGCTATACCTCGAATTTTGGTAGAGCCTTTATTATCTATGTTGTAGTAGGATTTGACATATATCTGGTGTCTCTATGGACTATGAATTCAACAAGTGACAGAGATGATTAGCTATGCCTATAAGTCACACATTGCTATTATAATTCCATTACAGTAGCCAGTGGTGACAGATGATGTTATCGGACATAGGTCTAGGCCTATTCTTGTGTGTGTTTCTCTTATGCATTTCCTGAAGTTACAGTGCTTGACAGACTAAGGATATAACTAATCTTGGTGTGTGTAATGCCTATAATTCATACGAGTGACATGGTGACTGACTGATGATGTAAGCTATATCTTTGGTGTGTGTGGGGTGTGCTATAGTAGGCCTTATATTTCATAACGAGATGTAAGAATGCGTGACTATTTCTATAAGGATATATCTGGTGTCGTGTACGCCTTATTGATTTCATACAATGATTATAGGATGACTCGCGACATTAATTGTTGTATAAGGAATTCTATTCCTTGTTACTGTGAGGTGCCTTCCTCAATTGTGTTGCATGCCGTGCTATATGAACTTTCATAGCTATGACGCAAGTTGACAGTGGTGATTCTGGCTATGTCATTAAGGATTCTATCTTGTTGCACTGTATTTATGCCTAAATATGACCTTTGCATACATAACTCAGTGACAGTGCTAATTAACTAGATAACAGTATATATTCGACGTAACGTGTGGCATCAATATGCAATAGTCGGACATATATGATTTCATTACAGAATATCCTGGCGTGGTAACATAATAGACTTAGTGAGAAAAGGACAAACTATATCTTCGCGAGCCTAGCTGCTAAGGGCTTGATGATTTCTATACAATATGCTTACAATAGTGTGACTCCAGTCTATGTATAATTGAGTCCGTATCTTGGTGTATTTTATGCCTAATAATGACGTGGTTTATTACCCAGTGACTAGTGTTAATTACTGGACTATATCTTGGTGTGTGCTATGCCTTATGATTTCATTACAGTGTTACGGCCCGTGCACTAACTATGTTAAGGGATGTATCTTTGGTTGTGTATGCATTGCATACAGTAACAATGGTGACTGGCTATGTTATAAGGATGTATCTTGTGTTGTTGCCTATAATTTCATATAGTGACAGTGGTGACCATGCGCTCTTTTGTTCAGAATTCAAAGCAAGTTTTTCTGAATAGGCACTATTGAATTAAGAACATAACTTCAGATGAGTAGCTTCTCCTGCAGGTAAAAAAAAAAAAAGACAATATAGGCTACATTCAAAAGCTGTGAAATCTCTAGTTTCTGAAATGGGAAAACACCAACAATTTTTGGTGGTTTTTGAGGTGCGGGGTCAACATATGAGATTAATTTACTTCAAAATTCAGATGACACAAAAGGCTACAGAGAGGCTATACAAAATTGTTGACAATGAGAGGATTGCCAGAGTTGTCTTCATAAGGATCTCGAAGAAGTCTCAGATTGGCCAACGCAACGTCAGCTCCAATTAAGTATCAAAATATTAATGCAAGTGGTACCATTTATAGGAGATTGTAAATGAATTGTTACACATTCCCAAACAAAGATGGAATGAGAATGTTGTACCCACAAGGAAATCTGTTATCATTTTCTAGATTACAGGGGTAGTCAAAAGAGCTAACATTAACTTGAATAATTAAAGATATCTATTTCAAAGGCTGAACGAGAAGATTGTTGGCTCAAGCTGTACAAAGCCACTTGTCAGACCACCTTTATAGTTAGTTTCTACATAAAGTCACCAGTAGTATCCATTCCTAAATTCTACCCCCCCCCCAACACCATCCTCATGAAATGTTAAATCTGGTGTGTGACTAAGCCTGATAATCAGGTTTGTAAGTTCATATCTACTTTATTAATTACATTCAATATTCTGATTAATGAGATTTATCACAGTGGTAAAAATTATGTGAAATACAAGTTTTCATTGCAAATTACTTACGTGACAAATATACGCCTAATACCATGGATGTGGTAGGGTTCTATGATCAATCAGTAGTACTGGTGACTTACGTGACATAGACTAATATCGATTGGGATGTGGGTCATGTTCTACCTGATTCATATACAGCCAGTGTACTGCGTGACTTTATGTGACATTAGACCTAATATCATTGGAGTGTGTTGTTCTCATGATCATATCTGTAGTACTTGGTGACTTTATGTGAATAGACTAATTCATTGGATGTTGTATGTATCATGATCATATACGGTACACTGGTGACTGTTATTGTTAACATAGATTAATATCATTGGATGTGTGTATGTATTCAGTATATACAATAGTACTGGTGACTTTATGCTGACATAGACTAATATCATTGGGATTGTGGTATGCTCGTATGATCATATACAGTATTCTGGTGACTTTATGGTGACATACGACGGTAAATAATCAATTGGAATGGTGTGTATGATTCTATGATTATATACATAGTACTAGGTTGACTTCTATGTGACATAGAACTATATGCATTGGTATTGTTTATGTTCTTATGATCATGATACAGTAGATGTGTGACTATGTGACATAAACTATATATTGGAATGTGTGTATATGAATATATGATTACAGTAGATAATACTGGTGACTTATGGTGACATAAACATAATATTATTGGATAGTGTGTATGATATATGACGCATATACAGTAGCAGTGAGCGCGCGTGGAGTGAGTGAGAGCGAGAGTTGGAGTGAGTAGAGATATAATATGGTCAGTTACCCTACAGTAGTACTGGTGACGCTTATGTTACATAATGGACCCTGGAACTGGAGTCGATGTGGGAGTGGGTGTTATTTTTTCATATCATTATAGCAAGAGTATGGGTGAACACGTGTTTACCTGTGACAGTAAACTCGAATATGTCACTAGTATTGCTGCGATATTTTCATATTCATGGATCTACTAAACAGCCTACTACTGGTGACTCTATGCTGATTACCCACGTAATATTGGATATGCTGTATTGGTTCATATTATAATATATTATACTAGTAGTACTGGTGACTTCTTATAGTTAACCTAGAACAAAATATTTATTATGGGATCGATAGGGAGTATGCATCTAATATGACCCATTATACATAGTAGCACTGATGACTTTACTATGGTGAACATAAACTAATGTTATAGGCGTATTGGCATAGTGTGTATGATAATATGGTCATATACAGTAATGAGTACTGGTGACTTTATTGACATTGACGAATATATCATTGGATATGTGCAATGTTCCATGATCAGTATGGATACAGATTTAAGTACTGCGTGGAGCTTTACGTGACAGTAGAACTAATATCATAGGATATGTGTATTTTTTAATGATCATAAACGCAAGTACTACTTGCGTGACTCTTATGTTGACATAGACGTGAATTGGCATCCGATAGAGAGATTCTGTGTTATGCCTCATAATTGATATATTATATTCTCAGAGTAGCAAGTAACACTGGTGACTTTATGTGACAATAAGCGTGAATATTATGACGCACCGGTTGAATAGAATATTGTATACATTATTGATTCCGGAGCTATATATCATAAAAAGGTGGCACTCGAGACTTTATGTGACATAAACTCAATACTGTATGAAGTGTGTATGATAATATGGTCATATTACATAGTCACCTGTTGACGTATATTGTTACATAGTTCACTAAATTATTCTTTGGGATCCTCGTGTGTTATCTTGTATGGATTCAGTAATAAGCTATCAGAGAGTATGCGTATATTTTCCTGGTGACTTTATGTGACATAAACTAATGTCATAGGATATGTGTATGTTTTTATGATAATATTCAGTAATACTGGTTACTTTATGTGACAAAGACTAATATCATTGGGTATGTGTATGTTATGTGATCATATACAGTAGAACTGGTGACTTAACGTGCCATAGACTAATATCATTGAATGTGTGTATGTTTCATTATTATATACAGAAGTACTGGTGACTTTATGTGGCATAGACTAATTTCATTGGATGTGTTTATGTTCTATGATCATATACAGTAGAACTGGTGACTTTATGTGACATAAACTAATATTATTGGATGTTCGTATAATAATATGACGATATACAGTAGCACTGGTGACTTTGCGTGACATAGACTAATATCATTTGATGTGTGTATGTTTCATTATCATATACAGTAGTACTGGTGACTTTACGTGACAAAGACTAATATCATTGGGTGTGTGTATGTTCTATGATCATATACAGTAGTTCTGGTGACTTTATGTGACATAGACTAATATCATTTGATGTGTGTATGTTTCATGATTATATACAGTAGTACCGGTGACTTTATGTGACATAAACTAATATCATTGGATGTGTTTATGTTCTATGATCATACACAGTAGAACTGGTGACTTTATGTGACATAAACTAATATTATTGGATGTGTGTATAATAATATGACGATATAAAGTAATACTGGTGACTTTGCGTGACATAGACTAATATCATTGGATGTGTGTATGTTTCATGACCATATACAGTAGCACTGGTGACTTTATGTGACATAAACTAATATCATTGGGTATGTGTATGCTCTATGATCATATACAGTAGTTCTGGTGACTTTATGTGACATAGACTAATATCATTGGATGTGT
>CALNVZ010000649.1:32283288-32298542 GCA_940671915.1 Paracentrotus lividus | reverse complement strand
GTATGTTCATGATTATATCTAGTAGTACCTGTGAACTTTGATGTTGACATAGACTTATCATTGGGATGTGTTTATGTTCTATGATCAATATACCAAGTCAGAACTGGTACTGAATGTGTATCATTAAATACTAATATTCATTGACTAGTCTGATAATAATATTGAGCGATATTACAGTATACTGGTGAACTTTGCGCGTGATATAGACTTAAATCATCATTTGGGATGGTGTATGTTTCATGATCATATACAGTGTACTCTGGGTTTGAGTTTATTGACTAAAGATCAATATCATTTGGTTGTTGTGATATTGTTGTGTATGGACTCATATTACAGTAAGTTCTGGTGACTTTCATGTGACATAGACTAATATTCATTGGATTGTGTTGTATATTTCCCAGTCGATAATATGCCAGTAGTATGGTGACTTTATCTGACATAAAGACTAATATGTGTGATATTGGATGTGTAGTATGATAATACGATGATACAGTAGTACTGAGTTGACTCTACGTGTAATAGACTAACTATCATTGGATGTGTTTGTTCTATTATTCATACCAAGGTAGTACTGGTGACTTTTACGTGACATAGCACTATTAATCAGTTTTGAATGTGTTGTATGTATCATGATCAAGTACAGCTCTAGTAACTCGTGGAGTTTATGTGACACTTCCATGACATATCATTGATCATATGTGTGTATGTTCCATGTATCTATTATGGCAATATACTGGTGACTTTTATGTGACATAAACTAATATTATTGGGTGTGTGTATTGTATAATAATGACCAATTTACAGTAGTAGGTAACTTTAGCGTGACATAGACTAATATCAATTGGATGGTGTATGTCTTCCTATGCATTCATATACAGTTATACTGGTGACTTTACTGTAGTACATAGACTAATATCATTGAATGTGTGTGATGTTTCTGATCATATACCCAGTCTAGTACTACGTGACTTTAATGTGACACTCGTATCTAATTATCATGGAATGTGTGTTATGTTTCATGATCATATTGCAATAGTACTTGGTGACTTTATGGTGAGATAAACTAATCTTTTCATGGATGTGTGTTAAATCGATAATAGTGAGTTACATATACAGTAGCACTGGTGCAACGTTATGTTACATTTAGATCCGCTTAATATCATTGGATGTTGTTAGAGTATTATTTCAACTGCATAAATCATATATGCAATAGTACTGGTGACTTTTATGTACATAGACTAATAGTCATTGCTTCCCGAGAAATGTGGTCTCTTAGTAGATCAAGTACCTTACCAGTAGTCTTTGGGACTTTATGTGAACATAGTCGACTAATATCATTGGGATGTGTGTATGTTCATGATTGATAACATGAGTACAGGTGGATTTAGTGATTAAGACAGAGCAACTAACATCATTGGATTGTTTATGTTCTTAACTGATTCAATATACAGTTAGATTAAGTGACCAACTTTGACTTATTTCGATGACTAGAATCATATATATTGGATGTGGAATCGATGTGATATGAAATAATACGGATCTACAGTAATAATCTGGTGAACTTGGCGTGACATAAACTAATATCATTGATGTGTGTGTGGTTTCATGAATGCTATACAGTATTTACGTTGGTGAACTTTAGTGGACTACAGCACTAATATCTTGAGGCTGTGTGTCATATTGTCTATATGATCATATACGAGTGTAGTTCTGGTGAGCTTAATAATGTAGCAAGACTTAATAATCATTTGGGATGTGTGTAGCTGGTTTCCATTGAATAAGATATGGCAGGTAGTACATGAGTGGTACTTTTAGTCTGACAATAAGAACTTAATGTTATTGGATCGCTGTGTATGATAATACGAATTATATACAGTTAGTACTGGTGGACTTTTACGTGTATATAGACTAATATCATTGGATGGGTGTCGTAATGTTCTTTATTATCGATTTATTCGTCAGTAGCTTGGTGGACTTTACCTGTGACATTATACTAAGTATCATTGGAATGTGTGTTAATATGATTCACAGTTGATACACTGTATAATTAGCGAACAGTTAGTACGTGACTTTATGCTGGACATCGATCCACTATCATTGCATGTTGTTCATGTATAGGCAATGATCATGATGCAATTAGTGACTGGTGATCGTTTATGTTGGACATAAAACTAATATTTGGTTGTGTGTATCTGATAATATGACCATATCATACAGTAGTACTGGGAATTATTATTACGTGATCATAGCACTGATTATCATTGGTGTGTGTATGTTCTTCTATGATCATTGGATTTCACACAGTAGTCTGGTGACGTTACTGTGTACATGTACTAAATAATCATTTAGTAATGTTGTGTATGTTTCATGATCATATAAAGTAGTACTTCGTGACTTATGTGACATCGACTAAATCATTGAGATGTGTGTAATGTTTTCATGAGAATCATTATGCAATTGAGTAACTGGTGACTTTTATGTGACATTGAGAACCAATGTATCTGATTTGTGTGGTATATGATAATTATGGACCGACATTATACAGTAGTCTCCTGGTGACTTTACGTGACAATGCGAGACTTATATCCATGGGATTGTGTTGTATGTTTCTATGATCATAATCGAGTAGTCAGCGCGGATTCTTCTGTGACATCGACGAATATCATTGTGTGTGTGATTACTGTTAATATGATCATATACAGTATTCTGGTGACTTTACGTGACATAGACTACATTCATTACATGAGATCTCGTGTTTATTGTCTATGATCATAGTACAGTAGTGAAACTGGTCATGGACCTTGATCGTTAACAATACTAACTAATTATTGGATTGGTGTGATGCCGTATATAGAACTTTGACGCGATATATCAGTTAATACTTGGTTGACTTTTGCGTGACCAGTCATGACGTAATATCTATTGGATGTGTAGGGTATGCTTTCATATCATATACAGTAACTACTGGTACATCTATAGTGGCACATAGACTAAGTATACATTGGATATGTGGTATGGTTCTAATGATCATACACAGAAGAACTGGTGACTTTTATGTGTACATACGACCACTAATATTAGTTGGGATGTGTGGTAATAAAATATGACC
This sequence comes from Paracentrotus lividus, assembly GCA_940671915.1. NCBI lineage: Eukaryota > Metazoa > Echinodermata > Echinoidea > Camarodonta > Echinidae > Paracentrotus > Paracentrotus lividus. Next base: position 32,295,433 of record CALNVZ010000649.1, on the reverse strand, counting down.
GAGTATCAGTAATTTACTTGGTGCTTTTGCGTGACGAGACTTTATATCATTGAGAAATGTTGTGGTATGTTTTCATGATCATTATAAGCAGTAGTACTGGTGGACTTTAGATGTTGACAAAGACTAATAATCTATTGGAGTGGTGTTGTCTGATGTTTCTATGATCTATACCAGTAGTTCTGAAGGTGACTTTATAGTGACAGTGGAGGACAATTATATATCAGATATGTGATGTGTGTATGTTTCGAATGGATAATATGCGTAGTACTGGTGACTTTATCTTGAATAATACTGATGTTATTGATGCTGTGTAATGATAATCACGGATCATTAATGTAGTACTGGTGACTATTTACGTGGTAATTACGACGTAATATCCATTGAGATGTGTGTTATGTCTATTATCATATAACCGTAGGTATGGTGACTTTACGTGACATAGACTAATATCATGAATGTGTTGTATGTTTCATGATGCATGATTACAGTTAAGTACTCGTGACTTTAATGTGACATCGATATATCATTTGATGGTGTACTGTTCATGATCACTATGCAATAGTATGGGTTGCTTTATGTGACATAACTACATATTAATTGGATGTGCGTATGATAATATGACCATCATACAGTTAGTACTGCTGTGACTTTACGTGACATAGACTAATATCAATTTGGATGTGTGTATGTTCTATGATCATAATCAGTAGTTACTGTGTCGATGTTTGGTGACATAGTACGAATATCATTGGTGGTGTGTATGTTCTACAGTGATCAATATCATGTATTACTGGTGAATTTACGTGACATAGACTAATATCTGCATTGCGATGTGGGTGTATCGTTGTCTATGATTATATACCACGATAATAGTACCGGTATACATTTATGTGACATACGACATAATATCATTGGATGTGTTTAGTCTGCATGCATGCATCATATTACAGTAGAACTGGGTGACTTTATACTGACATTAGTACTAATTCTTAGTTGGAATGTGTGTGAATGTTCTATGATACGATATCACATGCTAGTATGGCGTGTGGTTGGTGACAGTTGAGACAGGCCAAACTATCATGTGTGGTGTGTTATGTCTAGATCAATACTCAGAGTTACTGGTTGACGTTTACGTGACATCTAGACTAAGTCATCGACTTGGATTGTGTGTATGTTTCATCGATTATCATACAGTTAGTAGCCGCTTGACTATTATGTGACAAGACTATATCGTTTGGAGTGTGTATCATTTCTATTATTCATATAACAGTAGAACTGGTGCGTGATCTTGATTGTAGACATATAAATCTTAATTGATTATTGGATTATGTGTGTATACAATAATATGTACGATTACACGTACTATGGACTGACTTTGGCTGGCTGACATTAGCGACTAATATCATTGGATGTGTGTACTGTTCTATGGATCATATGACAGTATGTACTGGTGAACTTTACGTGACATAGGACTAATATCATTGGAATCGCTGTGCTTGTGTTTCAGGTCATAATACAGTGTGTCCGCACACAAAATGCTAATTGCCTTTAGATGGCCAGGTATAATATTAAAATTAGAAATGATATTGTTTATACTCTAGCACCCGTAAACTATATTCGTTTTCTACAACTGGATGAAATTTTATGTGATATGGTCCAAGAATACCAAGATACTGAGCATTTTTGTCATTAAGCAGCATGCCGGGAATCCTCTCCATACCAAGATTCGTATTGAGTAGTACCGGGGGATGTGTCGAATAAGAAGAAACCAAAAGTTTGGATCATCTATACTCTTGAAAAATATTTCGTAGTAATTAATGAAATTATTATCACTGTCAAGTTTGGTCAAACTCATAGATTCTAAGATTCATTTGTTCTCTTCGATGCCTCAACCATATTTATGCATCGTTCTTGTTCGATTCCTCTTGTTTCTGAACGGTAGATGTGCTTTTGCTGGTAATCTTGTCAACAGAGTCGCTTCAACTACTGTGTAGCTATTAATTCGGTCCGATTAATATAATGCAGGAACATATAAAAGGATAGAAAATAAGTGAGAGATAATCGGTTTTAGGGAGCAAGAATCGATCACACGACCATATGAGTGAAGTATTCATGATAATTGCAAAGTTTTGTATTTCTGGACGTCACATGCGAGCAGATCTTCCCCTATGTGGTTAACTGTAGTCGTTAGGAATTCCGCACTACATAAAATTGTCTATCTTTTGTTCCTCAGAAGAAAAGAGTTATCGTCGCCTTGTGCGTCAGTGTTGGATATATCGAGATCAAAGCTATGTTCATGATAAATGGGCTACCTACAAACTGACACCCATTCCTGTGGTCCCAATGAACCTCATAGTCAAGAAAGACACTTGATTGTGGAAATTACATACACAAGCGGATGAGGAGAGTCGTTCTCTGCAGCTGTTACGTCATGAGAATCAATAATCTGTTTACATCTGGAGGTCATAACTTGCGTCGCTATATTTTTGGTGATTTTTCACCACATATGCGTTACACTCACGCAATTGTTTTCTTTTATTTATTTCTGCATTTGTTATAAGATTCACGATACTAAGCAAGTTGCTCGAAGGGTGAAACGCCCCTCACACAGTTAATTAACTAGAAGATTCTTTTTCTAGAGCAATGAAGGTTCAGGGTCGATGCTGCTCCACTCTATGGTGGGAGCTGAGTAGACATATCTATTAGAATTTCGTTAATGAGATTGCTTCTCAATTTTTGTTTACTTCGGTTAGAATATTAAAGGTTTTCATAAGTACAAACTAATGGGGGTTTTGGCTCGAGGACCTTAAGGGCTCCTAGGTGCGAGGATGAGGTTCGATATTTCATTTAGAGTTTAGCAATTTAATAGGACGAACACATATCCTCTGGCATACTTACTCATAGATTGTAAATCGCGATAGAATATTATAGCTTTGTGCATTTATTGTAGAAGTGTATGAGCGACTCTCTAGCTCTGATTGGAGTGCGGTAATGTACTCGGGGTATTTTGAACGGCCTGATTTTATCAAAAATAGTCTATGATTGTGAAGGAATATATTTCTTCGCAGTGACCTCCTATATGGAACTCATATATAATTCTTAAGCCTGTCCTCAGTTGTAGAAACGAAGTATGTGAGTTTACACACGGGTGTGAAGAGTTTCATAAGCAACTAATGTTTATTCGTAAATTATTATTAAATTATATTATATCTTCATGCATACAAGTTGCATAATGTAGCACTTTTTTTGTGGGGACGCGGACACTGGTATAGATCCTGATAACATGACCACCACCATCCCAATGATAGCTTTAGGTCTAAATTGTCACGTTAAAAGTACACAAGTAATATCTAGTAATATTGTACATATTAAGAACATAACAGCATTCTCACAATGATTATTAGTATCTTATGTCAACTTATATATATATATATTATTATATATATTATAGTGCACTAAAAGTCCTGCAGTATTAAACTGTATATTCGATCATATTTTAATTATACAACATGACAAATATATAATTAGTTTATGTCTAATTATACTAAGTTCACCAGGTTCTGATCTGTATGATTTGAAATCTTAATAGAAATACAATAAACAACATCCAATGAATTTTAAGTCTATATGTCTACAGTATAAGTCACCGGTAATTAGACTTGTTTAATTAATCATGTAAAATATACACAACATCAATGATATTTTAGTACTATGTCAAGCGTAAAAGTCAAAAGGTAATTACTGTATATGATATTAGAAACATTATAATAGAGTCTTATGATTACGTCTATGATAAATTCACCATGTATGCAACTGGATATATGATCATAGAACACTCATTCCGTGGTCTGGTATTGTGTTGGATCACGTTCTTTGATTTAGTATTAGACAATAAACGACATCCTGTTTGTTTGTTGTCCCGATAATAAAATAGATTTATCATGAATACCACATCCACTGATAATTAGTCGTATGTCACGTAAAGCAACAGTAAAAAAGCTGTAGTATGATCATAGAAAGCATACACAACACAATGATATTCGTATATTGTAAAAACAGTCACGCAGTACTACTGTAATATGATACATAGAACCATACACACATCCCAAATGATTTAGTGCTATTTGTCTACGTAAAAGTTCACCAGTACTACATGTGAATATGGTCATAATTATCATACCAACATCCAATTATATTTAGTTAATTCCATAAAGATCACCAAGTACTATTTGCAATATGAATCAAGAAAACATAATACAATGATATTATCGATGTCACATAAAGTCTACGAGCTACTACTGTATATGCATCATTGTGTAAACTACACAGGCTTACATTCAATGATATCTTAGCCAGGTCAACCTATTGTCACGTAAAAGGCATTCCAGTGCTAGGGTGTCACTATGATAATAGAACATACACACATTTCTCGCAAATGATTATATGAGTTCTTATTACACGTAAAAGTCACCATAGTAACTTCGTGGGACTTACAGTTATTGATTCGGTATTATTCATTACACACATCCCAATTACATTAAGTTATGTGATAGTTATTTTAAGTCAGGTCCAGTCTACTGCATAGCTCATCCATAAATCTTATACTCACACATTCCACATGATATTAGCTCTATGTCACGATTAAAAGTCTTACAGACTACTGTATGAAGATGAAGTCATGAACGATATACTAACTACCCAAATGATACTCATTTGTCTATATGCTGCGATAAAGTTCAGCCATAGATACTCGTCCACTCTCGTTTGTTATATGAATCCATAGAACATACATCATAAGATCCTATGATTAATAGTAAGTATTTCATTGTACGCAAAGATCACCTAAGTATTAAAGTTTACTGGTACTATATGCGTTCATAATTTGTGTATATTTACACACATCGTCAAATATAATATTTAAGATTTTTATAAGTTGTCACATCATATAAGTCACTTCAGACTGTCTTCCTGTTTATGATCATTAAGAATCATGCATATCCAATGATATATTAGTCTTAATAGTCATAATATCATGAGTCATACCTGTAGATAAAACTTAGGTATATATGTAATATATTCAATGAATAAACCATATATCACAAACTAAATCTCATTGATATAATGTTAAAGTCTAAAATAGCTCGATCGTCAAGGTCAATCCAAGTATTTATGGTAGATGATCGATCATATGTTCATTATTACAACACTCATCCAATTTAGTTATTTGGTGCATATATGTCCACATTGACAGTTTTACACCAGTTTTCCTACTGATAAATATGTTGAGTCATTAAGGAAATAAACACATCCAATTGATATTTAATGGTAAGTTAATGTCACGTAATAGTCAAAACAGTAATACTTTGTATTTATGATTCATAATAATCATACACCACACACAAATGATATTTGTCTGATGTCACAAACGTCCACCAGCTACATAGCTGTAACTATGATCAAAGAACACTACAAACACTCACAAATGCATTAATTAGTAACTACTGTCACGTAAACGTCACCAGTACTACTGTATATGGTAATATTATCATACCACAGTCCAATAATAATTAAGTTTATGTCAACTCAAAGTCTACCAGTACTTATTGCATATGATCATGAAACATCACACATCTCAATGATATTAGTCGAGTGTCACATAAAGTCACCGTCAGTACTAACTTTATATGATCAATGAAACATACACACATTGCAATGATATTAGTCATATGTCCACGTAAGCGTCACCAGTATCTAACTGTATATTGTCCAATATAGAAAACATACACACATCCAAGTGATATTAGTCTATGTCAAGATAAAGTCACCAGTACTACTAGTATATGGTCATATTTATCTATACACACACATGCCAATTAATATTAGTTTATGTCCACATGAGTCACCAGTACATGATTGCTATATGATCATGAAACATACACACATCCAATGAGATCGATTAGTCGATGTCACATAAAGGTCCACGAGTACTACTGTAAATCAGTGATCATTACGAAACATACACAACTTCAATGATAATTAGTTATGTCACGTAAGTCACGCAGTACTCACTGTATATTCGCTCATATAGAACATACACACTTTCCAATGATATTAGTTGGCTATTACACGTAAAGTCACCAGTACTACTGTAATCATACCGTATTAAATATACAACACATCCAAATAATCATTAGTTTAGATGTAGATAAGTCACCAAGTAACTGCCATTGTTATCATGAAAACATCACACATCAATGATATTAGTCCTATGTCACATAAAGTCACCTAGAACTTACTGTTAATCAATGATATAGATACATACACACACCCCATGAATTATTAGTCCTTTTTGTCCACATAAAGTTCACCAGTATACTGTATCATAGATCTATTAACATACACACTCCAATGATATTAGTCATATGTCACGCAAAAGTCACCAGTATTACTGTTATATCGTCATATTATATATCCACACTGCCAATAATATTGAGTTTATGTCACATAAAGTCACAAGTTCTACTGTAATATGGATCATAGGAACACTAAACACATCTCAATGATATATAAGTTTCTGTGTTCACATAAAAGTCTACGCGGTATCTTATCTGTATATTTAATTGCAATGAAACTACACACAATCCAATGATATTGAAGTCTAATAGATACTAAAGGTTCACAGACTACTGTTATATGATCATAGAGCAATACACATATCCCATATGATATTAGTCTATGTCAGATATAAGTCACCATAGTACTAATTGCAGCATATGATTATGAAAAATACACACATCGCAATGATTATTCAGCTATTGTTAACATAACGTCACCAGTGCTACTGTATATGATCTATTATATCATACACACACATCCAATAAGATTAGTTTTATGTCACATAAGTCACCAGTACTATTGCATTTGAATCATTGAAAAACATACACACACTCCGAATGATATTATGTTTCGATGTCCATAAAGTCAGGAGTCTACGTGAATATATTGATCATGAAAAACATACACACATTCCACCATGATATTAGTTCCTATGTCACGTCAAGTGTCAGCCAGTAGCTACTGTAAGAGTATGTGAGTGCATAGAAGGTACACAATCTCCATTGGAATTGAGTCTTGTCACGATAAAAGTCACAGTATATACTACTGTATATGTGGATCATATTATCTATGAGGCACGAACATCCATTAGTAATGATTTAGTTTTAGTGTCACATAAAGTCACCAGTACTATTGCAATATGATCAGTCGGAAAACATACACACATCCAAGATATTAGTGCGATGTCACATAAGTCAACGAGCTGACTACTGTTATATGACATAGAACGACGTACGCCACATGTCATGTACTTTAGTACTAGCTATTGTCGACGGCTAGCGAGTCCCCCAGTACTACTGTGGTATAGAATAATAAAGACAAGGCATACATCACATCCAATGATGATTAGTCTTTATACACCTGTACGGGGACCTTACAGTCACCTCTACTGTTAAATTTCATTCGTGGGTTTATCATTACACAAACATTCCAATAACATTAGTTTAAGTCAGCATAATATGTCGACGGCAGTACTACTGTTATATTTTCAATTGACACATATGGCACATCCAGGATGTACATATTAAGTTCAATGTCCACGCGATATCAGGTAGAGTCGGCAGATAAGACGGACATGGTTATATGAATCATAAGAACAATCCACCGTACCACGCAAATGATCCTAGATTCTCTTGGTCAGATAATTAGTCAGACAGTAACTAAATACTGTAATTAATATAGTTATTCTTATGTAATACTTAACACCCAATGCCACATTGATAGGTATTAGGTCCACTATAAATCACACCGGCCAGCACAGAAAGTCACCGAGTCAGGTCTTTTGTATTGTCGTTCTAATATTGTTAAATTATAAAGCAACACACCTATTAATATTTCAGGTTTTACTTGTCAACATTCAGTCAGCCAGTTGCGTACTGATATATGTATCCATATTGAAAAATAAAACTCACAGCTATTCCACATGATATTAGGTACCTATGTCACATAAAAGTCACCGGTACTCACTGTAATAATTTCATCGAACACATACACACATCCAAATGAATATTTGTCTTTGTCACATAAAGTCACCAGAACTATGTATAGTGATAATAAGAGCATACACGATACCCAATGATATTTGTTATTATGACACACTAAAAGTCACCAGTGCTGACTGTATTATTATGTGGTATGCTACTGAAACATACACCTCTATTCCAGATACGAATATTTTAGTCGCTTTCATCGCAAAGTCACCATGTCATTACTTTATATCGTCATATTTATTTTTACACAGCATCCAAGTAGGTTAGTTTTATTGTCACAATAAAGTCCCAGTTCTAGTGTATGATCATAGACATAAACACATGCCAATGATATTACGTTGTATGTCACCATAATTGTCCTGGTAGCACTAGTGTAAGTTAACTCAATCATGAACTCACACGCTACTCAAGATGAGTATCTTAGTCTATGTCACAGTAAGAAGTCACCTGAAGACTCACTTGTAAATTAACTGAATCATTAGAAGACAGTATCCACACCCAACTGATATTAGTCTTTGTCAACGTGAAAGTCACTAGTACCTACTGTATAGTGATAGATGTACATACACACATGCAAATTGATATTAGTTCTATGTACGCAAAGTCACTCAACGTGCTTACTGTATATCGTATATTTATTATACGTAACATGGAATATATTAGTTTTATGTTTTCAGCATAAAGTCACTCAGTTCATCCTGTATAATGATCTATAGAAGCAGTAAGTCACATCCAATGAGAGATTCAGTATCCTTCAGTGCGCACGACGTTTGAACGTACAGCCAAGTACACTCCTGCATCTGTATATAATATATGAAACATACACTCGCGCATTCCAGCAATCTGACATGCATTCAGCGTATTAACCAGACTAGCTGGCAGTGTTGAAGTACAGAGTTCTCTAGTGGTCGGCGTGTAAGATAGTGCGAGATGCAGAAACTACTTAGTACACAGCATGCTTAGGCCCAGTGTTAATAGTTCAGCGAGCTCTTGTGTCGCACATAGAAAGTAATCTGCGCTATGTAGATTTTGTATCTGCAAGAATATGTTTAATCATAAAGAACATGTACTCACATATTATCGCTTAGGCTGCGCGTACCATGATAGGTTTTATTGTCACAGTAAAAGTTCACCAGGTCAGATGACTGAATATTGGCATGATGATCATGATCTATAAAAACGCCGCGCACATCCAATGAGAGGTGTATTTAGGTTCTCATGTACAGTATGACAGATAACGTGACACTCTCGTGCTGATGACTAAGCACAGTTACTCTGTCAAATAGATGACTATTGACCCGTATAGAATTATTCTAATGCATGACGCGACAGGCACTCCCCACGATCAAACGATTAGTGTTTATAGATGTCACATATAGGTCTTCGATTTACAGTAGCTAATACGGTAGTGGCATATCGGTCATCATTATCAAACTACAACTAGACATACCATATATTTATGAAGTTTAATTGATCTACACCTCAAGGGTCACTCAGTTGTAGCTGAGTATCTAGCTCATTTGGCTGATGATTGAAACACGTTAACCTACGCGATATCCATGATATTAGTACTCTATTAGTCAATAGAGTCAACCAGTAGTACTGTTTATGGATCAAAAAAAGGTCACACGAATATTGCTATCGACTCAATTTAGTTCTCTTATGTCACCGGTAAAGGGTCGCCCAGTACTTTCAGACTTGTAGATTGATGAGTCGCATCGGAAGGACATTCATCAGTGTAGTCCCCTAGAACTGAGATTATCTGCAAACGAATCTATGTCGACATCAAAGATGTTCGACAGTTATTGACTGGGTGACGTTATCGAATGCAAGATCTGAGGATTCGTATGGAATGTCCATCAGCACACATCCATAGACAATTGTTGAGGATTAATGTCACTATTAAACAGGTCATCAGTGGCTACATGTGTAGGTATGGTTCAGTACTTATCTATACCGCTCAACGACGATCCAAATGAAGTAGTGTTGTTTTATGTATCATCGATAAAGTCCGCAGTACTACTGTATTTAAATCATAGAACATACTACATCACTACCAATGATATTCACAGTGACTACTGTCACATAGAGTCACCAGTAGTACTGTTTATGAGTCCATAAAAATACAACATATCTATGATACTTAGGTTTTATGCGTACATAAATGTCATCCGAGTACTATGCATATGAATCAATAGAAAAATACACGACATTCCAATGAGTATTAGTCTATGTAAAAACATAACGTCACAGTACTACTGTATATGACCTAATATTCAATCCACATCCAATAACAGCTTGGGTTAAGTCTTTATTGTCTAAAAGTTAGAAAGCTCGGATTAGCTGGCTGAAGTAGTGTGATATAGGTGTCATAATATTGGGAGCAATAGGCACATCCAATAATATTTTACGCCTTTGATTCTTACAATGATAAGGTCATCCAGCATACTACTGGATATTAAATAATGTCATAGAACAATACACACATCCTGATATTTAGTCTATGTTCAGCCTAAAGTGACGCAGTACTATCTGTATATGATCATAGACCATCACACAGTACCCATGCATATGCACCGTCTATGTTACAGTTATAGTCTAATACCTTCAGCTACTACTGTATATTGATCTAGAACATATCTTATTAAATCAGATGATATTCGTCTCTATGTCACAATAAGTCACAGTACTAGACTGTACTATGAATCATAGAACTATATACACACATCGCAATGATATTTAGTCTTTATGTATCACATAGGAAAGTCTACCAGTACTTACTGTATCTCATCAGAGAACATATCACAATCATGATATTAAGTCTAGTGTCACATAAAGTCATCTCCAGTACTACCTGTATATGGTCAATGGCAACATAGCACACATCCCAATGTATTAGTCTGATGTCAATAAGGTCCACCAATTCTAATAATTTCCTCCTCCGAGCCTACTCACGCGTATATGATGCATAGAGACATCCCCACATCCATGATATTGGGTTAATGTCAAGTCCCAGTACCTCCTGCGTAATAATGCATCATGAGAACATACACACATTCCAATAGCATATGCAGTCTATGTTCACAAAAGTCACCTGTAACTACTGTAATACAGTGATCCATAGAACATACACACATACAATGGTATTAAGGCTTATATCTAATGTCACGTAATGTTCAATTTGATTCGGAGAATTGTCATTAACATAAATTTTACAACAATGTGATAAAATCATCATTCTATACAGTAGTACTGGTGACTTTACGTGACATAGACTAATATCATTGGATGTGTGTATGTTCTATGATCATATACAGTAGTACTGGTGACGTTACGTGACATAGACTAATATCATTGAATGTGTGTATGTTTCATGATCATATAAAGTAGTACTCGTGACTTTATGTGACATCGACTAATATCATTGGATGTGTGTATGTTTCATGATCATATGCAATAGTACTGGTGACTTTATGTGACATAAACTAATATTATTGGATGTGTGTATGATAATATGACCATATACAGTAGTACTGGTGACTTTACGTGACATAGACTAATATCATTGGATGTGTGTATGTTCTATGATCATATACAGTAGTACTGGTGACTGTTTGTGACATAGACGAATATCATTGTGTGTGTGTATGTTATATGATCATATACAGTATTACTGGTGACTTTACGTGACATAGACTAATATCATTGGATGTGTTTATGTTCTATGATCATATACAGTAGAACTGGTGACTTGATGTGACATAAACTAATATTATTGGATGTGTGTATAATAATATGACGATATACAGTAATACTGGTGACTTTGCGTGACATAGACTAATATCATTGGATGTGTGTATGTTTCATGATCATATACAGTACTACTGGTGACTCTATGTGACATAGACTAATATCATTGGATATGTGTATGTTCTATGATCATACACAGAAGAACTGGTGACTTTATGTGACATAAACTAATATTATTGGATGTGTGTATAACAATATGACGATATACAGTAATACTGGTGACTTTGCGT
>CALNVZ010000649.1:32235311-32257722 GCA_940671915.1 Paracentrotus lividus | reverse complement strand
TATAGGTTAAAAACATAAACTGACCCAGTCACCATTTGAATAGTTTTTATGCACAGTCGCCATTTGTAATGCGTACACGAGTATGTGTGGCTGTGTGTGTGTGTGTGCGTGTGTATGTGTGTGTGTGCGGGCGCGATAGAGAGATTAGCCGCCTACAGACCGACTAATATAAAGGTTTCAAAATATGCAATATCATACATGATTGAATCTCATCGACAAGCTAATGATTTAAATTCTCCTTGTTACGAACACTGATAAGAAAAGAAAAATATAAAATAATGTCATTACCAATTAACAAGCTTTAACATCAATAAAAGTTTCGAAAATGATCCTGTTTAAACTATAAACTAATAAGTAGAGAAGTGCATAACTTGAATTTTATTTACAAATAATAAAATAAGGTATAGAATTGCGATACAAACGTAATTAAAGCCCTTTGACTAAAATTACGTAAAACCACTTTTTTAATCAATCACATGAAAATTGCAAAAAAGCTTGAAACAGCGTATGCTTCAAGACTGTTCTGAACCATGCACAATATTCGCCAAATCCACTCTGTAGGCGCATGATATAATATCTAATAATTATTTTCCAACAACAGTATTTATTCAATCATTCTCAAACATATAATACCATTAAAAACAATTCATATTGCAACATAAAACACGTCGTTATGGAACAAGCTAATCATGTTCGTTGTATGAACATGATGAAGAAACAATCAAAGACGTTTTCTCGGTTGCTTCCGTTACTTCTTCATATTCTTTTCTTGTGTCTTCGTTTGTACCATGTCCAAGTTTGATCTTCTTAATACGCACAAAACATATACATATGACTTATAAGACAATGCTTATCCCTGCTAAAAATACACACAGGCAGTGGCGTATCTAGGGGGGGGGGCAAGGGGGGCACGTGCCCCGGGCGGAGCTTCGGGGGGCGCAAAAAGGGAAAAAGAAAAAAAAAGAAAAAGAAGAAGAAAGGAAAGAAGAAGAAGAAGAAGAAGAAGAAAAAGAAGAAGAAGAAGAAGAAGGAGAAGGAGAAGGAGAAGAAGAAATAGGAGATCGGTGATCCACAATAGATATTGGGGCCATGTTTCCTCCCATTATTATTTTCGCGGCCCTCCTACATAGCACCACTAAGTTTCAATTTTGGGCGTCCCAAAGTTTTCTAGTCCATTTTTTTAGGTTTAGTACTTCTATCTTAGTTCCGGTCAATTTTGCGCCCCCTGTAATAGGCCTAGGCCTATATTGAAGATCAAAGTCGCGCCCTTAACTTCAATTTAGCGTCCCCTCCTCTATAATAGTTAAGTCAATTGTGTGCCCTCCTAATCCTCATTTTAAGACCAATTTGACATCTCTGAGTTCGATTTAATTTCGAGCCCCCTTTAAATAGTTTAAGATCAATATGGCGCTCAAATTTTAAGATCAATTTGCCCTCCCCTCTGCTTCAGATAAACATCAAGGTCCTCTAAGTATTTTTTTTTTTGTCCATCGTTTTTCTCGCTCCCTTTACTCACATTTTCTTCATCATTATCAATTGTCTTTGTTTCCGTATTTTATGACCATTCGCTATCAGTAACATGTTCCTTGCAAAGTTTATACAAGTTTAGAGCTCTAGAATTTTTCGCTCGCGCTTCGCCGCTCCATTAATTTATATTAATGTTTCAAAATCATTTGTGGAAGACCAACAAAAAGGTTTAAAAATTATTTTTCTACCAAAGAAAAATTCGATGCATAAAACTCCCAAACACTTTGTGCAAATAGGATTTTGACACCCCAAGGGTTAGGCATTTTTTCTTAATTGTACTTCGTTTGATAACGAAATCTGTATTCATGATTCTTAAATGCAAGATTGAGTAATGCAAAAACTCAAATTTCCGCTCGCGCTTCGCGCTCGCATTAAATAAAATATTTGCGAGGAAAACAGAAGTGATAACTTACGTGTACGTAGGACAGCGAATCATCCCCAGGTATGGGGACATGTATATACCACTGGTACAATAAACTAAACAGATCCTTGAGCAGGACTGGAGTAGACGGGGGGGGGGTGGGGGGGGGCGCAAAGTCAATATTTGCCCCGGGCGCACTTGACCCTAGATACGCCACTGCACACAGGAGCGTCAACGATGAACGAAGACTCGTCACAGATGAGATGGGTGTGACCAGAAGATTAACAGCACCCGCTACGGAATGAGTGAAGAAGTGTGTGATGGCGAAGACAATCAGCTTGCAATTGAGAGGTGTTAGGTCAGAGATGAAGGATAGTAGAACGACATACAGCCATTCAAAGACGGAGAGTTCAACAGCAAAGCATATTACCAGGATTGTGAGAGAAGTCTGGAATATCAGCAAGGACATTACCAACCCGACAACCTGCAGAGGAAAAATGAACAGTGAAAGTAATCCAACTTCCTAACAATAATTGGTCGGAGATGGCCTAAAGAGGAAAAAAGAAATAATGAATGTAAAACAACTTTCGAACAATAATAGGTCAGAGTTTACCTAAATTCCTAACGACGAAAAGAAATAAGAAATGTAAAACAATTTTCTAACAACATTCGGTCGAAGTTAACATGGAGGAAAAAGAAAATCAAATGTAAAACAACTCGGTAAACAATGCTTGGTCAGAGATAACCTAAAGAAGAAAAATAGTGAATGGAAAACAACTTTCTAACAAAACTAAGTCAGGTATGGGAAAACAATAATTAAACGGAGATAATCTAAAGAGAAAAAGAAACATTGTATGTAAAACAACGTTCTTACAATACAAGGACAGTGATCAGAGAAAATGAAACTAATGTAAATCATCCTTCAAACAATACTTGGTCGGATATAACATTTTAAAAATTAAAGAACATTAGATATGAATCGACTCTCTCACAATAATTTTAGATCGAGATTAGCTAAAGAGGGGAAGAAGCAATGTGTTTTGTTTCGTTTTTGATATGTATAATGACTTATTATCTCTCATGAAACAGTTACTATTAAAAGATAAAAAAAATTTACCAATAAAGAAAGTGAGAGCCAGAGTCTGCTCCGAACACCAGCCACCCTCCTCAGACGATCAAAGATCCATCCACCAAACACACAGCCTGGAAAGCTCATGATGATTGTGATCAAACCTATTATCGTTACATTGAAATCTGGAAAGTATTCTGCTAGGTAGACAGTCAGGTTGAATGATACTACGTTAGCATTAGCTGTACGTGATGCATGGATTAGGATAATACACATCAGGAAAGGCCATATCATCTGATTCATACTGGCGCGATGTTGCTTCCAAGAGGGTGTCAAAGTTTTCGTCTGAAATGTAAGAAAAAAAAAAGTTGTTTTGGTAGAATTTAAATGTGGAGAATGGGAACTTTTACGGTCATTTGCTATGACCAAACACTGCGGAAGTTTGACAATTCGTTATTGAAATGCAAGACGTTTGATGGTATGATCCACTCAGGCGCGGATCTATGTTAATCTCTTACAAAGTATTTCATCTTCCCAATTGTATGGGACTGTAGTAACTCTGTATGCTTGTGCATTGACCGATGCAATTCTTTGTCAAAGTTCATGCTTGATCCGCTACGAAAATCTACTGTTCAGAAATAATTAAAAATCTTATTTGTAATATTTTTAAAATGTTTAACATTGACTATAATGTATATTTTTTCTCATCCTATCTTCTTTGCTCCCTAAGTGCCTGAGTGAACCTCACGTCGCACACACACACTCACACTCACTCAATTTTATTTTGTATTGTTATTGTTTTTGTTTTTTTGTTTGTTATTATAGGCACTTTTCGATTTGCACGTTAACACCAGCGGCGTCGCCATGCTATTACGTACTTTTTACGCACTTCCCTGTCCAAGATTACCACCCGTTCATCCCTGTTTTCACCGCCCCCCCCCCAACGCCTTGTTATCAATGCGCGATTCATGGGTGCCTGTTGTCAGCATGTTGCCGATAAGTGACGACCAAAATTGAAAAGCTTATAGCGCGCTGCAGCTGTTCGACGTTGGGAGGTGACGCGTTGACATACGCATGTCGACGTCGCCACCGTGTTCTCATTCACCTAATCGAAAAGTGCCTAAAACTTGTCCCTCGATCTTTCATTTTAGCCCGCGTCATACTGTCCCGAAGTTGAGCAAAGATGGACACACGATCATGGAAAATTTCAAATTTTGCTACAATCATTAAAGCATCGGGCCATTCGTGTACCCTTCATGTGTTGTTCGAATACCAATTTGGCTGTTCAAGTCCTTGTGAACCCTAACATTGCACATTTATTTCTTTTTAATTATTATTATTAGTTTATTTTATTTATTTATTTATTTTTATTTATTTTTATTTATTTATTTATTTGATTTTTTTATTTTATTTTGATATTATTATTATTATTATTATTATTATTATTTTTCGGGGGGGGGCGGGAGTTTTGTCACTAGACTGTGCTATATTCTGAGTGATTACCTCATCTTTATGGTGTCCATCTTCAGGGTTGAACATGAAACAGGCCGCTCCTGCTAAGATGAAACCTGCAAGTCCACAGATGATATAACACCATCTCCATCCTAGACTATCATCAACAATGACAAAGAAAAGAGCCATTCCGTATCCTACTAGGTTACCGTACTGTGCCACACCAAAGACGATTGTATGAACCTCCTGTAAAAAATAATGAAAGGTTGAGACAATCATTCGAACGATGGTTCTTCATAAAAGTTTTTAAATGTACTTAAAAATAAATAAATAAATAAAGGTTACGTGAAAAAATAACAAAAGGAATTGTACTTTCTGCATCTACAATGGCCGGTATGCTGGAAGGGTTACTAAATTTGTAGGCCTACTAAATACGTCACCTTATTGTCCGAAAATGGAAAGGCCTACTAACCACGTATTTTGTAGGTCTACTAACTTAGTCACCCTCCGATAATACGGGGCCAATATCATGATTATCTTTGAAGGAGTGCCCTTGTATCCCACTTTTTTTTTTTTTTTTTTTTTTTTTGGTATGCCCTGACCATTCATGTCTGACTTGAAAAGAACAATTTTTCGAGACATTGGCCGGTTTTCTGGAAGGGTAACTAAAATTAGTATTAGTCAGCCTCCGAGAATACTGGCCAATAATTTTTAGTTTATATGCAGTAACAACTTTGGAAGAATGAATAAAAACTCACCAATGGAAAGATGTGTGTGAGGTAAGCAAAACTAATCGGTGTACACGGACCAGAGCTGAAAAACAGAGACAACATCAAAGAGCAAATCAGGCGCGGATCTGGGGATGCACTTTTACGGGGGGCGAAAAGGTACCTTAAACTTTTAAGGGGGAGGTTGGGGGTGGGGGTAGGTGTTGTAGGGTGTTGACCATTTTTGGGCCTTCGGCCGGTGATCAAATGTTCAAAACCTTACGCCCCTGGATCCGCGCCTGCAAATGCTTGGTTTGTTAACTTAGGTAATTGTTTTTTTTAAATAAAATCTGTTTCTTTTAAATATATCTTTTTTCAGTCAAATGAAAAAAAAACAACTAATAGGGCCTAAATGATTACTACGTTTTAAGATAATGATGTCTAATGCATCTAAAAATCTGAAATGCTCTTTTTAGCACTTACGTGAGCTGAACTTTTAGCAAAAATGGGGGGAAATGGCGTCAGCGTCGTTGGGATTCGAACCTGGGTCCCCTGCACGAGAAGCGCTGACGAGCACGTTAGACAATTATTCACATCTCACGATTGCTTGTAGATCGTATTGTTGCTGATTGAAACTTTCTTCATATTTGCCATAATCATCCACTGTGCTGTCATAATTATAGAAAGTTAGAGAGATCTCTGTTGGTCTATTGGTAACGTCAGCGGTACTCCTTTTTTTTCTAGGTACAACCGGCTCGAATCCCATAGGAACACACTTTCTTGATAAATTATCACCTGGGCAAGTGCTAAAATAGCATTTCAGGTGCCGATATAGCACTTCAAGTGCAGTCACTATACGAGCACCCATAAATTTGCACTTCAATTTTTAAGTGTTTGTTGTTCTTGCAAAACGAGTAGGTCTACTGTTCTTTATTATTTAGGTGGATTGAGAAACATTTTGACAAAGATCTTAATTCTACCTCCAAAGGTTGGATAAATATCATCTATCCTATTTGAGGTTGAATCCCCTTCAAGATTAACCATTAAGGGGAGATCCAAACCTGAAAAAGATGCCTAGTTAACGATTTTGATGTGTTTCTGTCAAACTAAGCACACCTTGTTTATCCTAAAGAAAATTTTATAGGGCGCAATATTTCAGAGGTGTGCTCTTCAAAATTTGTTGCGATCACCTCTAAATTCAAGGGGGCGTCCAAAATTGTTGCCCTTTTTATGTCAAACATGTTTTAAAGATAACTTTTGATGGATATATCAAATTGCTTTAAAATGCGGATCATATTAAAGAGGAATAAATTGCCTACAGACTGAAATCTATTTTGATGGCATTCAAAGAAGTAAAAATGGATAATTAGCCCAAACAAATTAATTTTCATATTTTTTTCAAAAAAATGAATGTAATCTAATTTCTACTTCGCACTTATAAAACTGTGTACAAAATAAAATCGTAACTTTTAGAAAATTTTGAAATATATGCACTACATTTTGTGAAACTGCAGGTTCGTATATTATTTGACAAAAAGTTATATCATCCTAAATCGTGAATCTTGATTTCGGCGAAAATGATATTCTGGTCAATATCTATGAAAGTTCCGTACACGTACGTGTATACTCTATGAGAATAGGTATGGTGTCTTATATTAACAAACATTTCGGATTAAAACCTAACTCCATTGTATTAATGAAATGATATTGAATCAAAATGTCAGTCTATATAGAAACATACGGGATTTTTAGCATCGACTTTAATCCTCCGAGGATAACATAATATTTACATTAAATCAAAAGGGAAAAAAATCCTTTAAACTGATAACGATTATGAATCTGCCACTATCCAATTATCTGAGGTGCAACTATTCCTTCATTCTATATGAACCCTACGGATTGTATTTCTTTTTTTTTTTAACGATGCATTTAAATATTGTATCAATTATTTAGGAATTTCTTTTTTTTTAAAAGATGCAATAGTTCTATGAAAATTTGATCTCGGATCCCTAAACCTATGCATCTATTTAACCCCCGTGATGCCCATTTTTGTCATTTTTTTTCTCATTTGGGGCCCCTTTTTGTTTTCCCGGCCGATCAAGCCCCCTCAGTCCTACCCCCAGAAACGAGACCGAGGTGTACTGTTTTATATTGTTCTTTAAGTTAATCTATATTCTGGGACAGCTAAGGTTTCTGTCTAGGGGAGGTTGGAAAGTAAAAAAACGAGATTGGTGAAAATCGGAATATTTTATTCCATCTGTATTGCTGAAAACAAACGAATGGAAAATTACCTTTAACCCTTAAATAAACCATTGCCCCTTAAATTTTGTTTAGCCTTGATGGCAAGGCTGTAATAGTTATTATTGATAATATTTATTTTTATTTTTGTTTTGGTTGAGATTTTACAATAACAATTAGGGAAGACAGAAATTTCCATGTGTAAAAAATGATAAAATGAATGTTGAACCCAATCAAAAAAAATTTTGACCTGCTCCCCTAAGACAAAGAGTCGAGCCTGTAACCTATAAATCTAGATTTGTCCTTGGGTGGACGGAGGGGCCTTGGTTGTCGCGTGAACAAAAAAGGACCCCAAAAAATAAGAAAAAATGAACGAAAATGGCCATCTTCTGGGGGTGACAACTTTTTGAAGAAAAATCCCCGGGAAGGATGAGGGAACGTCCTAGATATACCCAGATCCCAGAAAGGAAAGCGATGACCAACACATTCAAGAATTAATAACGGAGCAACATAATGTCGCTTGAGCCAGAAAAAAATATTCCACCTTTATGACGAACAAGATAAATAAAATAAAATAAAAACAAAATAGAGATAAGAATAACACAAAGTAAAATAGGAATCTTAAAAAAAAAAAATAATCAAGATATTGTTTGATCACAAGAATCTATTACAATAGGTTCATGCCCGTATTCTGGGGGGGGGGGGGGTGAGGGCACGAGCTCAAGGGGCGGCAAATTAACCTTAAGGGACGCCAAACCGACCTTAACCTCTTTTGTGCTTTGTAGCTATATGGCTACATAATTATTATGTAGCCATATGGCTACAAACACAAAAGAGGGTTAAAGTAGGGGCGACAAATTACGCTTAACTTTGGGCGCAAATTGATGGGGGAAAAATGAGAACAATAATCTTAATCCCGATAGACGGACATAAAACTACCCTGTGGCTGATATGCGACCTTAATGAAGGCAGATGGCCATTTTTGTTACATTTTTTTTTGGGGGGCAGCCGGTTTGGTCCTTGATTAGTTCATTATGCAGACTCTAAAGTAGGATACGAGTTAATTCATCGACTGTGGCTACTCTTAATAAGAGCACATAATAAGGTGAGTTTTGGAGTTTAGTGTTAATTTGGTTCTGCTGTTGCACACTAGTTCGGAGTGAAACGGCTACAATGATTTTTTATTATTATTTCTTTTCAATATTTTTAAACAGCATTTTTTTCATTATGCAACACCCCTCCCTACAAAAAATATTCCTTGCCGATATGACCGACACAAAAATGAGGGTGTATATACGGTAACATGATAACCTGAAAAATAGCTCCCCCGCCCCCTACCCACTTAAGGATCATGGATCTGCCACTAATAATTTCCCACTGAGCACGATATAATAATATTAGCACGTAATATATGCTTATATTAAGAAATACACTTTGAAAAAAAAAAATCATAATAGCTGCCGGTAACTGTATGAAAATGAGGAAATTGGAAAAACTAAACTAAATATATAAACTGAGGGCCGTCAAGAGGCGGCATACCCATGCGAGTTCTGTGCACGATGGCTAGAGTAGTTGTAATACTATACTATGGGGTCAAAACTGAAATCTACAAAGAATCTGCAGGATCAACCAATCACCCAAAATCTAATCGATTCTTTCCTTT
The DNA here is from genome assembly GCA_940671915.1 of Paracentrotus lividus. Taxonomy (NCBI): domain Eukaryota; kingdom Metazoa; phylum Echinodermata; class Echinoidea; order Camarodonta; family Echinidae; genus Paracentrotus; species Paracentrotus lividus. The sequence goes on along the minus strand of CALNVZ010000649.1, from coordinate 32,248,705 downwards.
CACTATCCAAACAATCCCTGAAAATTTGGTGCAAATCCGTTTCACCCGTTCTCTAGTTATCTTGTACACAAACAACAAACAAACAAACAAACAAAACAAAAAAACAAACAAACAAACAAACAAACATACGGAACCCTTTACAATACCCTGCCGATTTCATCGGCGTGGGTAATAAATAAAAGAAGAATGCGGAAGCTTTTTTCTATTCTGAGTTGTAATAAATTGACTACAATGGTGCAGTGTTGTTATATAGATGGGTGTTGGATGGGCCAATCTCTATCGAATTTATTTAGTAGCCTACTATAACAGAGAGATATATTTAATTTTATGTAGTATATTATTTTGATATGATATTAAAAATTTTCAGGCTAAACTTTATTCGCTATACATTGCAGGTACAAAAAAGTAATGAAATAAATGCAATTTGATAATTCATATGTAATTATGTGTATCTATCCTAGCCCTTAAGCAAGAAAAAAAAGTTTCTGCCTGATGCACTAATCTTGAAAAGGAACACGTCATCAATCAGAGCAAAATTTTGTTAAACTATTTTATTCAAAAGTAATGCTTTCCTCACTTACTCCTTACATATACCTGTACCTCCTGGAGCACTGGCGTAGAGCGGGACCGCACTTTTTTTTTGTTATTGAGGGGGGGGCGGGTTGATGAAAAGATCATGCCCCTACTGACTAATAAAAAGAAATTAATGCGTAATTAGGCCCATGCCAGGAGCATCCCATTCCCTTGGTTACCGCTCGTTGTTAACAGTTCGTCTCTCTGAACACGTACTTGGATGTTTGATTGCCGGAAAAAATGAAAATAAGTTCGTTTGCCCCTAACGTTTGATGCATTATTACGAAGGTTCATTCCTCAAAAAAAAAAAATGAAAGGGAATTCGTATACAGAAAATGAAATCGGTTTCAGTATTCAAAGGGTTCATCATCCAAAAATAAAACACGGTTCATTTTCCGAAGGTACTTTCGTCCGAAGCTGAAATAAGGGTTCATATTTGTCCAAAATGAAAAATGTTATAATTTTGTTTTCACGAATGAACCCTAGTTCCTTTTCAGGACGAATGACCCATTTTATTTTAGGACCAATGCATCCTATTTCATTTTCAGACGAAGTGAACCTTCGGACTATTGAACCTTCGAAAAAACGAAAACCTATTTCCCTTTCGGACGAACGAACCTTCGGGTCAAACAAACATTTGGAACAACGAACCCTATTCTGGTTTCGGAACAAGAGACGAACCTGTGAACATCGAACCTTCGGACAAAATGAACCATACGGAACAACGAGCTGCACCCTCTTATCCCTTCTATCCCTAACCAACCAATCATTTAGGCTCTGTAAGGTGGCGGCCGAACCCCATGTAAAAGAAAAAAACAAAAGACAGAAACAATTCCTGGAATATCTGTCAAACTATTATAAACATAACCACTCAATTTTGGAAAAGGGAATGGAAATGTTCTTCTCAAATTCACTCTGCACTCACTTGTATGTTTGACCACCTTCTGCATGTATTACAAAATCATGAAATGTCAGATTTACTGTTGAAACTGGTTGATTTAGGTTTAAAATGTTAAACGCATTTATTATATAGAAGACACCAAACCTTTTACCATAGAGTAATAACACGTTCGATGTACGGAGCTTTTGATATTAGCAAGATGTCGTTTCTTCGGTTTGAAATCAAGTTCCACGACTTAGGATGCTATAAACTTTTTGTAAAAATGATATACGAACCTGAATTTCTCAAAAAATGTCGTGCACATATTGGAACAATTTTCTAAATAGTTACAACTGAAATTTCTTTACGCAGTTTTGACAAATGCGAAGTATAAATATTTGGATTACATTTCAATTTTTGAAAAATATTATAAAAAATGAACTTGTTTGGTTTGAATATTCATTTTTACCCTTCTAAATTCCATCAAAGTGGGTTTTACTTCTTGTAGGCAATTTAATCCTCTTTTATATTGTCCTAAAATTCGTGCAGATATGAAATGTACCTATAAATTCATCTCCAAATTACTATTTTCATAAAGGGGGCAACTTTTTGGACGCTCCCCTTTAGATTAAGAGGTGGATCGCAACAAATTTCGAAGACACACCTCTGAAATATTGTTTCAAATTAATATTTTCTTTCGAAAAAACAAGGTGTGCTTAGTTTGTACAATAACAACATTTGAACCTTCATTTTGAGGGTTGGATCTCCCCTTACATCTTAATTTATTTCGATAGATAGATAGATAAACATAAAAAAGCACCGTACTTACAATACACCGTACAAGAATCGGAGCAATGCGATGGCCCAGTAGTCTTTGACGAAGGCTGTTAGGAGGGTACAGAGCGTCCACAACACGGTAAGAAGTCCAATAGCGAAAGGAGGCTTCAACGAAACGCTTTGTATCAAGCCTACGAGAGGGAGTGTTACCAGACCTTGTATGATCATGTAAATTGGTCCAGCCAATATATCGTACAATGTACCTTGTCCTGTGTATACTACCATACACACATCGGGTAAGAAAAATGTGCTGTTTTCAGAACACCTGGAAAAAAAAATAGGACACATAATTTGTTTATTAACATGTTGAATACACGAACCTAATTAGATTCAGATAAAGCATTTAGAGATGAAAGAATAGGTGTAGTTAACGGTTATATTTGATGAGAACACATGATTATTTTAGAAGAAGAAGAAAAAAAAACAAAAAAAAACCACCAGTTCTCCTTTAATTTTATATTGACCACAAAATAAAAGCATAGTATTCCCAAAGACGTTTTCATCAACTATATCATTTTAGATGATTACTTGACATGCTGGTGATATATTAGCAACCTAATAATATTGACCAAATTAATCAGTGCCGTATCTATCAGGCGCCCCATAGCTCCCCCCCCCCCCCACCTCCCGAACGAGTAGAAACGTACAAAAAACGCGAAAATGACCGGAGTCAGATTACATTTTTTTTTCAACATACACACTGGTTTCCAAGCCTCCGACGTTCAAAATAAAATGATTTATAAAGGCAAGTCTTCTACATGTTATTTGGAATTAAAAAATAACAATATATTCAACTCTACGCTTCCGGTCTCGTGACACAGCTGCTGTCCAGTTATATTGCGATCACATATGTAGTCACGTGCTAATGTTTCGTTGATCACCTGACATTCTGTTTCTCCAAACTCCAACTCACTAGCCATTCCAAATATGGTTACGATCACGAGATACCTGTGATGATAAAGATGGTCACGTGTTAATGTTCCGTTGATCATTCCGTTCTCCTAACTTCAACTCACTAGCCATTTCAAATATAGACCAGGCTCTGGTCCGTCGTTGGAGTCTTTCACCTTAAAGGAGGAGTCCGGGCTGAAATGAAAAAGTTTTGTAAAATTAATAAGATTAAAAGAAGAGATTCTCCAAATTGTCCTTGTGTGATAAAAATGACGAAACAATGGTTCATTTATTTTGCGAGTGCGAGGAGGTTGTTCCAATTTTGGCAAGATCTTTTAGATGTAATTTCACAGAAATGTGGGGGAACTCCTTCAAGTTATCTAACTTTGATAAATTGGTTTGGTATTTGTAATGATAAATTTCTTACCTACTTGTTTTTGTTGTTGAAATATTATATTTATCCTGCAAGTTTAATATACAATCCTCCAATTTATTTGCATTCCAAACGCTTTGTAAAGAAACAAAAAGAAATCGAGTATTTTTCACCAAAAAGAGCCAACAAATTACATCCTCATTTTAAGAAGTGGAGGTTTACTATATGATTGTCTCGTTTCTTACTCACTGTATTTGTTATCTTTTTATTCTACAAGAGTCACAAACTAAACGGAAGTTATTTGCGTATTTCTATTATTTTCTCTATATTGTTCACAAATAATATGATGCAATGCGCCTATACAGTATTACACTACATTAGATTACTGTATCCCCAATCTTATACTTATCTCCTTGTATAATTAATCCAGTGTATCTTCTTAAAACTGTACCTAATGATTTAATTTTACATGTAGGCCTACTGTGTTCAAATGTGTTGGCTTTCCTCCGCAACCCTCGACAATACCTTTTTGTACAAAGGACATGTATTTAAGACCCCTGTTATACTGATTTGAGTCTTGTTCTGCCCTTTTTATGTTATTATTTTTGCTGATTTATTTGTTTTGCTTTTTGTATATCAATTTGTGTAATGATTACTTGTATATATTGTGATTCTGTTTGATTGTTTATTAAAGACAAAATTATTAAAAACAAAAAAAAGTTTTGTAAATTAAGTAAAATTCATCAAGCACAACACAGAAAATTTCATCAAAAATCGGATGAAAAAAAACAAAGTTATCTATGATGCATTTTTTAGGTCGTCATTTTTTTTGTAAAACAGTTCTTGGCAATTGTCTCATTGTCTCATTTGAATATTGAAATATTCAAATGAGCAAACTGATGATGTCACAGTCCCCCTACTTCTTGTGTATTTTATTATATGAAATCCTATTTATCTCATTTTTTCATATATTGCGTATACAGAAAAATTGTCCTCATACTGAAATAAGTAAAAGCACTTGTGACCTTGAACATTCCACAAGGATAATCCGTGATTTTATGTCCTTGGGGCAGAAAATCTTGATAATTGGTATTTCATACAATAAAAAACAAGAAAGTAGGGGGACTGAGACATCATCAGTTTGCCAATTTGAAGAACTGTCCTAAAACAATCAAAACCTAAGAAAATTCATTACTTTGCTATTTCTTATCCGATTTTTGATGAAATTTCAGTGTTGTGCTTTTTCGATTTTACTTTATTTTTCTTATTAAAACAACTCCAGCCCGGATAAGTCCTTAAGCCTCTTTTAATTCACCTTTTCTCTAGTCTAAATGTATTCACTTCCCCGCACCAACATTAATGATGATAAAGGTTGGCCACGTACCTGTCACAAAGTTTCGCAGTTATGAACTTTTTAAAAACAATTGTACCAGCTGTTTATTTTTCATTTAGATGTCTAAGACGAGACGGAAACCAAATATCGTGATTATATGTACACATTGGACGTCGGGGATACCCAAAAAACGTCTCTGAGTCTTCTCCGCGACTTGTATCAAACCCGTCTTAAAACAGTCTCAAACCCGTCTAAAACCAGTCTCAAACCCGTCTTAAACCAGTCTCAAAGCCGTCTCATTGTATTATGAGATACCACCATAAGGGGGGGGGGGGCGGTATACCGAATGATGAGCCGCGTAGATGCGAGTGGAAGGAGAGGCCGATCGCATTTCACTGTGCAGCCCATGGGAGGGGTGAAACCATAACCCCCTTGGAGATCCGCCATCGTTATAACGATGATGATGGTATTATATTATGAAAGTTTTTGATAAAAACGAAATATCCAAATAACTATGTTTCTGTGCATTTATTGTAAACGTATATTGAGTACACATTTTACTTTATACACTTACCCTTGTGCAGCGGTTATGACATTGATGAGGGTGATGATTATTAACCCATATGCCCTCCATCCTAAACTCACATTGATGTCATCTCTCTTCTTGTCACTGATCACCAATACTTCATGACTTCCTTCCATGCCGTCATTTGTGACGTAGCGTAAAAAAAACTTATTAGCTTCCTAGTCATACATGACTGTTTATGAAAAGAACAGAGATCGTTACTAAGTCGATTCGATGTCGTGTCACGCAAGTGACCTGTAAATCCCGAACTCGCGATCGGAAAACTCAAAATCCAAATTTAGTGTTTCAAAACTGTGTGCAGTAGCTATAGATGTTCAGTCCAATTTGAAGCTAGTACTATACTAGATTCATCAACCGAAGTTCCGTTTGCTTCGTTTCATGCAATTAGTTCCATCTGTTAAAGTCATACATTCAATATCCAATCGACACTCATTTCCTCTTGAACAGTCTGTTTTGGTTGTCTTTTTGGAGTACAGTCCATTCCAGTTATAACAAGCAAGGATACGATGAGATGATGAGGCAATTTTCCCACTCCAAATTTTGATCAAATGCAAACAAAGAACAACACATAGTTATGTCAGATAACGAGTTTTTATTACGACGAGGTATACGTAACTTGGTTCCGAGCATCTCTCTATGATAACGAGAGTGGACTGTTCACAAAATATATTGTAGGCCTACTCTGTATATTGTACTCTTCGTTTTCAACTATAGGGGAGACCGGGTATGGACGTTACAAAATTCACATTTTGGGCCAGATAATTCTAATGAAAGAACTCACGCACTCCATATTGAGTCTGTAGTTAGCTTATTATGTTGGCTAAAACCTGAGGCATATAAAACTTGAAAACATTTTAGCACTAATTAACTACAGCTTAATTAGTGAAGACATTTTTTTGTAACAACCCACCCCATATACGGGGTAGGTTGTTACACCATACGGGGTCAATTGTTACAATATGTAAACATACGGGGTAAGTTGACAATGTGTAAATCTCTTATACCATACTTTAATTCCAACTTTCCAGATTCTTGACATCATTAACAGTAGATCAAGTAGAGCTCTAGAATAGACAAAAGTTATAATAGAAAAATAAAAATATTAACACCTGAAAATTGAGACAAAAATGGTAATTTTTACATATGTAATGTAATTGGGTGTAATGTTACATCAACATGGGGTAGGTTGTTGTAACAACCTACCCATGGGTGATTTTACACACAGAAATCAACTGTAGCACAGTCATTAGGCAGAATTACAGGGCATGGCTAGGGGTATATTAGTGACATACATGTACTATATTTACAATACCAGACTATCATCATGTGCCTTCAGTTGTAAGACTATTACAAATTTCAATTTTTGTCAAAAATTTACTTTGAACTGTAAAAAATGGTTTTTGTTGATTTACTTTTTAATAAAACAACGGAGAAACCTCACGACCGGCAGTTCATCACAGCTATTGTAGGCTGTATATAGATGCCAGTTAGCACATCCTCTCTTGTTCCATCTTAGCACACTGAGAACTGTAACAACTGACCCGTGTAACTTCCATACCCGGCTCCCCTACACTGTTAGAACGCGGTTTAAACTTTCGCTTTAAAAAATTCGGGTTTAAAAGTTAAACATTCTTGTTAATATTTAAACATTGTTGTTTAAAACCGGAAAGCGATGTTTTATAGCTTTAAACAAGACCTGTTTTAAGATTATTAAACAGGTTTTGTTTAAAAGGCCGACGCAAATGTTACGTGATAGTCATGAGCGAATAGCATCACTCATTAGGGCCTACATGCAAGGTAAATCGGCGCAACATTTCAATCATGGTGAAGACTTATCCATCACACATTAAATAAATGTATACAGATGTGTTGGCTCAGTGGAAAGAGCGTCTGCCTTATAATCGAAAGTCGTGAGTTCGATACCCGGCCGCTGTAACCAAATAAAAGTTGGAGAGGTTTTATTTTTGGAGCGGAGCGTTAAACAATATTGTTGATAATTTAAACAACCATTAAACAACAGGTTGTTTCAACTTTTAAACAGCAAGAGTGTTAAAGTTTAAACAGCTACAGGTTGTTTAATTATTAAACAACGCTGTGTGATTCACCGGTTAACACGCAGTTGTTTAAGATTTTAAACAATTTGTTTTTTTTGTTTTTTCTAACAGTGTACCCTGAAACTAAGGGTTGACGCCATCAGGCATAACTGACATCGACGTATTGACCTCATTGTACTAGCTTGGAGGAAGATAGAACACTCTCCTTCTACACAGTAAATCTATTGATATTTGATGCATGTTCCTTTCTGTCATCAAACACATTCCCTCGACATGTGATTTGACGTAGGCTTACATGTATAGTTACTGGAGTTCGTTGAATTCAAGACATTGCCTATCCTTTCAATCATGAGATGCAGTAAAATCACAATAAAATAGATTTAAGATGAATAAGTTTAGTTGTTTCATGGTCAACAGGCCACGTACGTCAAACAAGTTCCATTGTACCTTGAGCGATATTCTGAAATAGTAGATTGTCAATCCATCGATATTTTTGTCCCAAGTAAAACTGATTGAGTACAGTCCCTGCTATATCCTGACACTATATTCAAAATCGGTTCATGCATGCGATAAACAAGGTAAAGTGCTTATACAAGTTTGTTCAGTGATGGTGGACGTACTACTTTTGACAAAAGTTAGGCCTAATACGGCATGGTTCAGTTCACGAGAGTGTCAGTGCATGGAACGACAATGCATATAATATTATATTGTATTGGATATATCCCAAATGATATCCTTGTGAACTTATTGTTCGTTTCGCTATTTTTTTTTGTAATGCCCTTTCCCGTCTACATGGTCTGCATGGTCACGTAAACACAATGGCATCCGTTCCAACCCAACCTAATTCCTATCTTTCCCTTGTCTCCCACAACGCTCTCTCTCTCCCTTCCCTCTCTCTCTCTCTCACTCGCTCAACACACACACAACACACACACACACCACACACACACACACACACACACCCATATACTCTCCCTCTATCTCTCTCTCTCACACATACACACACACCCACCTACACACTCTCTCCCCTCTCTCTCTCACACAAAACACGCACACACGCACATTATACCTCTCACGTACACACACGTACATACACACACCCTCTCTCTCTTCCCTCTCACACAACACACCACACACACACACACACCTCACTCTCCTCTCTCTCTCTCTCTCCCTCCCTCTCCTTCCACCCCTCTCTCTCCTCTTTCTATCATGTCTATCTCTCTCTTTGTATCCCTCCCTCTCCTCTCTCCTATCTCTCTCACTCGCTCACACACACACACACACACATACACTCTCCCTCTATCTCTCACCACATACACACACACCCAAACACATCCACTCTCTCCCTCTCTCTCACACAAACACACACACACACGCACACTATCCCTCTCACGCACAAACACACACAACCCTCTCTTTCTTCTCACACGCACACTTACTCTCTTTCATACACACACACACACACACACACACACACACCCAACAAACAAACACACACACACACACACACACACACACTCTCTCTCTCTCTCTCTCTAGGCTCTCTCTCTTTCTTTCTCTATCCCTAAGATTTCAAGATTTCCCCTCTTTCACAATAACATTAAAATACATCAAATATTGATTTCTTGATAACTTTATTTATTAACGGTTAAAAATGCATGTATCATACAAGGTACATAAAGAAAATCGGTGAATAAAAAAAGCCAAGAGGCCCCTCTTTGACGATCTCTCTCTCTCTCTCTCTGGCTCTCTCTTTCACTCTATCTCCTTCTCTTCGCACTCTGTCCATTTCTCCTTTCACATTGTTTACGATGAGTTTTCACTTTTTGTAAGGGTTAATAATGACACGACGATAACACTAAATAAAATGAATATATATTATATATCATCGGTTACATTACTCCGAAAATAAGTTGATTTAAATTGCTTTAACTAATTTTCAAGTTTAATTTACAACACAATTAACATACTAACAAAATTAATAAAACTTATTTCAATAGAAACAATATGCAAAATATTGCCATTAAACTGTGGTTGGTATTTTTAGAATGATTAGGCAAGCGTTACAAATCCACACTTAAAACAATTTCGTTTTACTTATATCAAATAGATAATTAGTATGTGCACTAATCCCACATTACCTAATAACTGTTATGATATACATGACGTCATACCTAAAAAAAAATACATATATAAAGGGGAATTCCCAAGTAATTCACAAGATTGAAGTATGTCATTGGAATCTTAAGTTTGTGAAGTGTTACGTTACACAGGTCTTCCCATGAAGTACCAGTATAACATGCTATCGACATGATCGAGGCTTATTAAAAATATCAAGTAGCACGTTCAAAGATTTTCATGAAATCAATATCTCTCCTCAGCTTTTATCATTCTTATTTATTCATATATGGACTGCCAAAAGAAACCTTGCTTCATGGGGTCTCGGTATGTACGGCAGTCCATATGAGTAAAAAAATAATGAAAGTTGAGCCCCAGAAAGACATTATAACCATGGTAACGGTTATACATTACCGAAAATTAAAGTGTAAAAAATTCTGATCCTCTTCATATTTCAAATTTCGTTTATTTGCTGATGATTCGAGCCTGTTTCACACAAAATTTTGACAAAGGAGAAAATAGAATACAACTAGGAGAAGTAAATAAATACCTATCAGATGTTGTCACTTGGTGTGAAGCTAATAAACTTACTATAAATGTATCCAAAACATATTATATGCTTTTTAAGAATAGAGGTAAAAACATATTAACTTTAGAGCAGTTGGAAATAAAAGGTAAAGTTTTGAACTTAGTTGATACAGTGTCATTTGTAGGTCTTAATATTGATGAGAAACTTAACTGGGAGAAACATATTAATAATGTATGTAATGTTGCCAGCAAAAAAGCAGGTATTCTGTACAGAATCAGACATTATGTATCGAAAAAGATATTGGTTATGTTATACAATACATTTATTTTACCGCACATTACTTATGGATTAGAAGTCTGGGGAGCTGCAAACAAAACATTCCTTAGTCGAATTTCGGTCATACAAAAGAGGATTACTCGTGTTATATTATTCAAATCCTTCAATCATCACTCAGCTCCTTTGTTTTCTGAATTATCGATTCTAGATGTTTTTAAGCAATATCGTCTCATGATTGCAACATTCGTGCATGATTTGTTGAATAACAAACTTCCTCATCGTTTCATTGATTATTTCTCATTTGTTAAACACCCTTACGAGACAAGAAGCAACGAAAATAAGAATATAACACTCATCAAAGTAAAGACAAATCTTGGAAAACAGTCTGTTTCGTATTCAGGTGCTGTCATATGGAACGCTCTTCCAAATGATATTAGAAAAATTAAATCACGGAAAACTTTTAGACAATCATATAAGGCAATTCTTCTTACAGAGTATATTCATATTTAATTAATTTCGTATGTAAATAGTGTAAATACTGTAAAATACGATGTAATAATTTGTACATATGTTTTAAATATGATGTAATAATTTGTACATATGTTTTACTTTATGTAAATGTATATATAATCACAGTAAGCAAACTAGACGGGGCCAACCTAGACTAGCTTTAGCTATTTGTTGGCTCCATTTACCAAATGCATATTTATATTGAATTCTGTTTATGTATATTTTTTGCAATGTTGGTAATAAATACAATACAATACAATACAATATTGAAACATCCATACGATTATTATGAACCGAAATAACAACCGGTTGATGGCGCTCTGCCATCGATGGTCGAAATACTTGAAATATTGAGATACTTAGATTCACTAATTAATTTCATGTATCTATATATTTTTTTACACAATACCTGTTCCTTGTGATGTCTAACATCCGTTACAAAAGATATTCGAAACGCATGCTTTACTGAAAATTATTTTTAAATTGATAATAAAAAAATAAATATGTTTAAAAACCACTGGATTCCCCAATAGCTCCTGGGCGTAATCAAATTCCAGACATTATCCCAAATTAAAACCCAATCAGAAACAATAGTATATACCGAGTGGGTATAATCCTGCGATCCTATATGGTAGTAAAAATGACAATCCTGACTATAGAATTACAAAGATTATACAAGGCATAACCGACCCGCGCATGCGTATTACAAACATCACCAGGATGTGTAATGTAATACTGAAATGACAGCAACTATACCACACCAGGGATGCTGCATCAAAATACCAGCAGAAAATCTTTCCCAGGAAAAGCTTCTGGGATTCTATAAAATGATCGATGGTCAATATTATTCTGCTTTCTTCTACCATCAAATCAGAGGCTCTCCCCAAAAATATAATATACCAGAAATAAATTTTCCTTTGTCAGTCGTGGGTGTTCTTACTTTACCTTTAGAGGTTGAAACAGAAAGCTGTTTCCATTGGTGATTTACCTCTTCATATGTTGGGGATGCTGATTGATTGTATTATTATTACATTTCTTAATTAATCGTTTCCTCATACGTAAAATTGAAAGTAAAAACATCCGAAGATGAAGTGGAATCAGTATCAATTTTGACATGTTTTATCTAAAAATTACACATCAAAATCTGATCAAGGTTTTACATTTCGTCACTAGGCAATTACATGTTAATAATTATGTGGTATCTGAGCGCAAGTCCGTGTATCGTCCACCGATACAATCAATCATTCCATGGTGGTCACGATGGCCACAATGACTTCCATGGTGATTTCCACAATGACTTCCACGACGACTTCCATAATGACTTCCACGATGACGACCACGAAGGACATCATGCATTCACTGATTACTTGGATGATGGCGACGATGACTACGTGACACATGTTATTTCTGATTCCATGATTGACAAGCCACTGGAAATATTCCTTTTCATCTTTCTTCTCACCGTCATCATCGTCGGTGTCATCGGAAACTCTTTGATTCTCGTCATCGTCATCACTCAAAGAAAGCAACGAACGACGTCGAGTTGCTACGTAGCGAGTCTAGCTTTCACGGATATCATTGTGCTTCTAACGTGTGGAGTGCTTCATCTTGCCTTGGTGATCGTACCCGCATTCGATCTCCAGCTTGTTGAGTTTCCATCAAGGCTATTCACCTGCTTTACATTCATTCATGAAGTAAGTAAATTGTATTTCACTTGTTGTTTATTTTTGGATGTGTAAAAAGTTCATTTTTAATTAACGTAACACACCGTAACATCATTTGTACCCCCTATAGGTTTTCTCGATCAATTTCATTGTTTTGTCAATCAATTACATATTAGAGGCAGTCATTTTCGGGGAAAAAACGCTGATGCATCGAAATGTTGCCAGTCAAAATCGTATTCAATCATCAAAATAAATGATTGTTGTGATTGATTTCGTATTTGCGCATTCTACTTCACATAATAAGCATATAGATTCGGCAATAACTATTCAAATTAGTCTTCACCCTGTCGACATTTCATTCCGTATACTCAAATTCGCACTAAAGTGAATGCATAAATCATGAAATTATATGCCTATATCCGAATTTGAACTTTGCAACCATTACTTTGTGTGCTTAAAAACGAATTCGAGAGCATGAACACTAAATTGTTTGACTAAAGTCAGTCTGTCGCATCAATCACACGAATTTAAATACACATTAAATGAAAACGGATGATAAATGTATGAAATTGGCCGGGAAGACCTATATTATGAAATAGTATTGACAGAATCATCACTTTATTGCAATATAAAACATTGAACAAAGGAACATACGGTATGTGTAATCATAATTTTAAAGAAACGAAAAGAAGAGGAAGAAAAAAAAAACAAAACAAAAAAAAAACAGATTAGGCTCAGGTCATGTGGAATTCACATACTACATGTAG
>CALNVZ010000649.1:32220311-32230311 GCA_940671915.1 Paracentrotus lividus | reverse complement strand
ATTTTGCTCTGTTTCCCATGCGGGAAGCATCTGTTGTAATCAGTACATCTATTCAGATCTCTGGCTGCAAACTGATTTTTAAACCTGCGAAGATATTAATCCATCTTTACCCAAATCAATTTCTCATAAGTCACACATCCCGAGTAAGAAGACGCAGTTCAATCAAGAGATGAGTTTGCTTATAAAGTAGATAAGTATATGACTTCGGGCACTTCTAGCATTTTTGAAATCGGAACGGCGCTTTCCATCTCTCTCTTTATCTCTCTCTCTATCGCTCTCTCTCTCTCTTTCTTTATCTCTTTCTTTCTGTCTCTCTCCCCCTCTCTCTCTGTCTCTGTCTCTGTCTCCCTTTCTTTATCTTTTTCTGTCTCTCTGTCCTCTCTCCTCTCTGTCTCTCTCTCTCTCTCTGTCTCTCTCTCTGTCTCTGTCTCCCTTTCTTTATCTTTTCTGTCTCTCTGTCTCTCTCTGTCTCTCTCTGTCTCTCTCTGTCTCTGTCTCTGTCTCTGTCTCCCTTTATTTATCTTTTTCTGTCTCTCTGTCTCTCTCCTCTCTGTCTCTCGGTGTCTCTGTCTTTGTCTCTGTCTCTATCTGTCTCTCTCTCTATCTTTCTCTTGACATTAACATTTTTAATTATTCACAAGTTATCTCTCCTTTTGATGCATTTTATCAAATCTTCACAGATGTACTATATTTTCCTGGCATTAAAAAAAAAAATTCCTGTAGATTTCCCTTCAAAATATCCAAAAATATTTACAGAACGATAATGATAATATTGTGAATAAATAGGCCAACAAGCCAACAACTTCAGTAATATTTGTCTCCAAGTAAACTACACAGTAAGATATTAAAGTTTTCTCACAAGGAATCACAGTGAATGACGATATTAGTGTCCTCAAGTTTATTTGTGTACAAAAATATTGCTCTTGAAGCCCTTCAATATTCTCATCACCATAATTGTTATTGCAAATAGTGGTATTTGTATTCACTTGTGTGTTACATTTTTGACGTTCATGACAAAACATTAAAAAAAGAGATTTACTTTGTTCATATGAAAACGTTGGGGCTTCTTTCTAGGAAAACCATTTTCACGCACCGATTGTCAATGGAAGGAATGCCCGAAAAACGGGAGTTTTGTTGAATATACTGGAATAAAACAAAATCGAGAAGATCATTTACTTAGTTACACAGGTTTTATGAGGGTTAATGTATATAAAACAAGATAAAACCTTGGGAAGAATATTTTTTTACCCCTAACCCTCGCGTTTTGAGCTTTAAAATCTCCCATTTTAGTCATTTTTGGGTCGTTTTTCTGTGTGAAAATGATATTTTGGTCAAACAGCAGTCACTAAAAGCTTTCTGTAAAATTCAGCAGCGCATCGATTTCCTAGTTACGCTGAGTGAAGTAAATATATTAATTTCTCTTTCCAATGATTTTAACTTCTTTGTGATTGGTCAATATTTTCCCCCGCGTTTTTGATATCATAAAAAAAAATATCATGATAAAATACTTCGATCCTGACTGCACAGCTTGCACTCTCCTTTTACACGGTCTTTATTCAGGGCATTGTTATCGCGATATCGACGGTCAGACGTAGAGAGAGTCTATACCCAGTACACACATTTCCCGTAAGATTCTTTCTGGTCGTTAGTGCACTGTAGTGGAACTGTGCGTGTTTGGTATAAAATAACACTGTCCTTTTTGATTGTTCACGTTTTCATATGGAGGCAAATTAAAATAGTTGTAGAATATTAGAATTGTTTATCCCTGAATCTCGTATCTCGATTTCTAATATTTTTTTTATTTGTCTCAGTGATGTTCGATATGATAAATATATTTCGTAAATTGATTTAATGTTTCTTTAATTTTTATAATATTCGTTTCATTCCAGTCAATTGAATGTAATCCATATAAATTCAAGAAGGACTGTTTCATCATCGTTAGAAGGGAGAGTAGATACTATACAAAAAAGCGATATAACTCTTAAGAAATGAAGTCAGCATTAAAGTTGCCTCGAATGATTCTTTAATAAGTGTGTTTTAGAAGCCGACTATTGAAAACGAAACAGACTAGCTTATTTTTGTATTCGTTTCTCAAATAATGACAATAATTAACGAGATGGTTTCACTAAACTAATAAATCTCATTTTCTTATCTCAATACTTCGATTAAAAAACTTTTCTAGACTGTGTAAATTCTCTTGAAAGGAAGAGAGCTTTCTAATGATCTACCTCGCATGGGGTTTAATACTGAGGGTCTAGGATCTTCAGTAGGCTTTTGTCCTCCCCATCAGGCCATGTTTCCCTTTTCGCTTTGATTCCAAAGTTAGAGTACTTTAAAGTTTCCATCGTCTCTGACCTGTCACGGTGACATCACATTAAAACGAATGATTGACACCTTAACGTGTGCGGTAAACGGTCTATTCAAGGTATTAAAGTCGGTCGATACGACCTCAATACCCAGGCCAAAGCAGACCCGTGCTATTGTCACGTCCCACTCGGTGCGAAAGTCAATTGAGCGACACTTCGGATGTTACATGGCGTACACCAATGTACTGTCCACCACAGCCATCGCGGCGCCAGTGGTCCGCACCATCTCTATTCACGTACCTCGCTGACCTTTGGGACTACAAAAAGAGATACTTAATCTCTTCTGCTCCTCCTTCTTTACACATTTCCTTTTAGATATTCAGACTTACCTCCACGCATCAATAGTTTGCTTTTTAAATCATTTTGTCACTCTCTTTGTTTTCCCATTTTCGCTCGTATATCCCTCGGCACATTTTCGATTCTGGGATGATGATTTTGAATAAAAGCTTAAGCGCATCTCCCGTCTTTCGCAAAGAGCGTGTTTTTTTTTCAGAGAGGTTAAAGCATTTAACTGGAGATTAAGTTAGGGGTATGCAATGATGTGATAGGATGTTGGGTTAGTAGGGTAGGGATGAGTCGAAGCTGGCAGGTGACTGACAGGTAGGGGGTCTTTGTTGCCCCTCTAATACCACTCTCATACCCCTGTCAGGAGCTTCACATTGGTGGTAAAGGGAAGGGAAACCGTGCGAGTTAAATCCGCTCTAATGAGCCCTAAGTCCTTACTCCTCGTCGCCTTTGTTCGATTGTTAGGTTTCATCCTTTTCGCTTCAATATCTCGTCTCATGAAGACGAGATAGAAGGACAGACGGAAAATTGATGAAATAAATCATGATATCAAAGAAAAGAACATAAAATCTATTTGAAAAATACATGATATAAAGTAATACAGCGTCGTAATAAAAAGCAGGTTTATCGATTTCTCTATACCGTGAAATATAGTTTCAACTATTCTGATTTAAGTTACAGTATGTAAAAAAAAAGTATAAGAAAAGTGCCAAAACACAGACATGAATTAAAAGCATAAACTAGACCAAACTAAAACAAAGCAAAAAATATTTACGTACCCCTATATATAATTACCATTACAAAATAAGTGTGGATACTTCATACTTCTTGATGTTTACAGAACAAGTTTTGAATATTTTATCGTGAAAATTGAGATTTCGATCACGTTAAATGGGCGCGTTGAAAAATAAAATAATTAAAGATAAATATGAAATATACTATACTAACAAAACTTACAAACGGTATATCATAATTTTTAAAGGAAGAATTTAACTGATATAAGTTTTTCTTGACTGAAATTCAAAATGAAAGTGCTCACATCTCAACACAAACAACAACAACCAAATAAATTTCGGGTTTTTAACTTATTTACGATCACGTTACATTATTATAAAACGATTTGCGACTCGGTATTGCTAATTGCCCGCGAAAATGTGGGCCCCTTCTAACCATTTCAATACAACTTTTCAAAGAGCATTAGGCCTGGACTCTTCATTATGTTTATACAGCCCCTCAAACCTCGATTCCAATTCTTGATACCAAATTTAAAAATGAGGATCGTCTTAAAAAGGAAAGGGAAGACAAGGTGAATGAAAAGCTCATAGCGGGGTGCCTAACTCATTCCTTGGACCAAAATGCTCGACTAGATTTAAGAATAGAGAGCCATCGGAGGGGATAATGAGCGCATCGCTTTATGTTCAGAAACGGATGATAATGCAACGCAACAGGCGCAAATTAATTGCCAACCGAGATATTCATTGCTTTACAAGGGAATGGAATTATTTAAAATCGAATTTAAAGGGTGTGAGGGGCGCTGGGAATACACGGGGGTTTGATGCAATGGTCAATATTAGTTGAATCAAAGGGAAATTGGGGAAGATAATGAAATACACGACAGTGACAGACTTATTGATTTACATTTAAGAAAAGTGAAGGATCTGACAATGCTATAGCGGTTATTGTTATGGCATGATCACTTGATCGCAAGTTAACCCCAATTGCCTCTTACTTTATTCATTAATTTTTGTTGCCAAAATGTCGAAGTTAAATCAATTACTGCAAAGCAATTGAGTAGGCATTAAGTAAATGAAGTCAGCGAATCACAAATTATATCATGTTTTATCCACTCAGCTATATCGTGTATATGAAAACGTTAATATTCTTAGGGCTGTGGTATACAAACATGTTTTCAAACATAACTTATACAACATTACAAACTCAACTTTACATAACATTATGTCTGATATGTACTGGGGTGTACCTGATATATTAAACAGAAAATGCTTTTTTTAATATCTTATAATAAAAACCTTTAGTAACCGATTTTAAAGTTCACAATGAAAGACAAAATTTAGATAGAAAAGCGTCAATAGACATGATAGATGTACAACATTTAAAGCAATGTGACAGTGAGTATAATAACAAACGGTACCATTATACTTTCTCCACATAATAACTTATTAGACGAAAATGATGATTTATAGCAGAAAATAGCTTTCCAATTATATTTTTCCGAAATGTATTATTCATGATTTCTATAAATGCATCCTCCCATTCCTTGCCAGTATGATTTCTTATAACCAAAATCGAGGTTGACTGATGTTTTAAAGATCTAAATTTATTCTAGAATGTATACTCAGGTTCTAAAAACCCAGCCCACACATCTTTAACAAAACAATATTCACATAATCAAGTAATTATATTCAAACATGTTTAGTTCATGAAATAATCATGTTTCGAATTGTTACGTAATGAACACATACTGATTACTATATTATTTGATATGCATTTTAGCTTTTTATTCACTAGCTGAAACACAAAACTGGGCCATTACGGACGTCGTTTTTGTTTCAACTAATAGAGAACGAACTCGATAGCAAGTTAGCATAGCTCCTCTTGACTAGGGTATATAAGAGTATTATCTTATTAGGGTAGAATGAAATGCACCCTTCCCCATCACCAAAACTCGAGAGCTTTTCAAAAGCTGAAAACCTCTTCAAACACTCTTAAAGGAAGAGGTACTTTAACGTTCAGCGTTTCTAACAATAGATATCTATCCTTTATTCCACAAAATATCCCCAGATCAAAAGCTTGTCAGTTTTAGAGACACTTTTCTTTGCGTTTCAATAACGTTGTTTGTATTTCATCGAACTATTTTTCCAGGGTCTACATGAATCGAAATATAGCACTCTGAGTAAACAGTCATCATAAACCAAACGAATTCTAGATATATTGGTCAGAGATTAGGAGAAAGAAAAACTTATTGTCACATCTTAAAGTGAACAATGCCTGCAAAAGGTTGTGAGAAAGAAGAACTTTCTGAATCCACTTGTCTTTGTGTTATTTAGACGTACTAAAGAGACAAGGGTTAGGAAGAGCTTTGTTTAGGAGGGGTAATAAGGGGGTACAGCTGATACTGGAAGGGGGGCTTTATAGGGGGAATGACCTCCTGGTAGGAGGGGAGGGGGTTTAGTGGTCTTTCTTCGTATGGGGGTATTCATCGCTTTACTCTTTAACGCCGCGGGGTGCCCTATATCAAAGGAGCGACTTCGCAGCGGGAAGCCACGGGGCTCAACTCCCGGTGGATCAGGATGAAAGGAAGGGTCTCTAAGAAGTCAAGCATTGTCTGCTTACAAAGTTCGATACGAGATTGTCACAGAATCTATATAATGTTCAGTTAAAACCTAGAAATAATGGCTTGCTACTTCAAAACTGCTGTTTGAAATGCATAAGAAGCTAAGCAATACAAAGATTGATACAGAATTTTTTTAATTATTTTTTTTTAAATTGAAAGTCGTTCTTTAAACATTTGCATCGTCTGGTGAAAGTTTTATTTTATTTTTATTAATTTTTTTTTTACAAATTTTAAACTTGAAAACCTAAATTTAAAGCTTGGAAAATTGTTGAAATGAGTTTGTAACTGAATTCATGATTTCTGTTCGTCAAAACCTTAAAGTTTGATTAAAAAGAAACTTAATTAAGTTTATCTTTCACTCTAATCATGTTCTCTCTATACAACCCCTTCTTTAAATCTTAAACTCTCCGTCTGTCCTTTCTTTATTCCTCTCATACACTTTTTTCTCTCTCTCTTTCTCTTTCCCTCTCTCTCTCTGTTTCTCTCCATCACCCACGCTCAATCTCTATCTATATCTCGCCTCTCTTCGTTTCCCTTTCTTTATATATTTTCTCTTACTCCTTATCATCATATAATTAAAATTGATATTGTAGAGAATGGAGAATTTATTATTTTATCCGTTATATCAAGAACTACTTTATTAATTGTTATTCAGATTATGCATGGACAAGAGTACATAATCAAAATAATGACAAATGCAAAAATCTCCTTTATAATAGTTTCGAACATTTAATCATGATACTTCTTGCAACAGAGTTTGAATACAAATATATAATTTTACATTGAACAATGCAAAACAACGATAAACACCGATGAATCATTTTAAACCAAAAAGATAAATATGATAGGACGGTGCATGTGATTTGATATGTGTTTTTTTTTCTATTTGGCTATCAACAAAAAGCAATATAACTTATATGTTATCCAACTATATTAATTCATTATATATCAAAACCAAATACGGTTGCGAATAAAATATCGCAGTAATCATGCGTTTTTAATTGTGCACAGCTTTGTAACGATTACATTTTCTTATTCGTAGATGACAGACCATTTAGAAAAAATAAATAACTGACGATAACAACAGAAATGAAAAAAAAAAAATAATAACAACACCTTGTGAAGGGGGAAAAAAGGCTTGTTACCTGCAGATTAAAGCCCAATGATTATTCATTTAAGATATGAAAGGAAAACATATAAAATCAGGACTTAATTATGAAAGTTCGATTTATTACATACATTTAATTGACATCCCTTCTTCTTCAGCTTCATTGCATCAAAACATTTATTGTTATTTCATTTTGAATTGCGCTTCTTTTATTTATCTTTATATTTTTACATTTACGTCAATTAGGCCCTATAAAGCATTTTGATCGCTTTTCAATGAGTATGATAACATAAAATACTAGGATGTCTATCACTGAAATTGAAACTGTAATAGGAAAATCATCTAAACAATAATTTAGGAAAAGTAAACCCATGAGCCATCATCCGAAAATTAATCTTAATTGGTTGACGATCGTTTCGTCAAATTGAAATAAATTTACATCAATACAAGAATATTAATTTTCCACTTCAATGCACAAATGCATAACGATAAACTCAATCGATTAACAAAATATGAAGCTGCATGTGCATGGTGTTACGTAACAATGCGCAGATAATCTGCGCACAGGGAGCAGCTGTTTGAACTCTTGTCCGACCAACAAATGTACTTTGTAAAGTACATCTGCATTGATTGAATTTGCTTCGACCAATATTCAAATGAAAACTGACCTAGAACGAAGGACCTGCGATATTAAACAGTTTTACGATCGTTTTCTATGGATTATTCGTTTGTTGAACATATTTAACGTTTTAAAATCAGATACCAACTGTATTTGTGGTGTCAATGTACTTTTGGCGACTGTGAATGTACTTTATTCTATCAGTCTATATGAATATGATATCACAAATTCAAAAGCCTTACAGTTTTAGTTATGAAATTGAAGACATTTATGTGCAAAACAACGAGAACTGTGAAACTAATTCTTTTTAGATTTTCTGTCACATTGTGAGTTTGGTTTAATTAACGAAATGAGATCCTTGTATGAAACGTCGGTTTTTTGAGAATGAAAACTTAAACGAGATTTCAATTGAACAAGAAAACTGACACAACTTCCATACGAAGATACAATCACTGATAATATTGACTTCTTCAAAATTAGAGAGATATATATATAGCTTTACACTTATGACGCGCACAAAAAAAAGGGACAATCATAAAGTGATTATAAAGTTTGATATTCACGTAAAACGTTCATTATATCTCAATAGATTTTGACAATTCATCATGACAACAAATGTGAAACAATTAGCACAATAACTTCATCATATTCGAAACAATTAACAAGATAAAATGATAAATATTCTGCACTGTATATAGAAATATCATCTCTTTTCCCCCACAAATAAATTGAGGATATTGCACTGAAACTTAACCTTAAAACATATAATGTGGTTATGAAGAACTTTTGCGACTTTCAACTGATCTCTTCTAAACCCTTTTTCCTTCTATCTTTCTCCCTTATCTCTCTCTCTTCTCTCTCTCTCTTCTCTCTCTCTCTCTCTCTCTCTCTCTTTCTCTCTTACTCTCTCTCTCTCTCTCTCTCTCTTCTCCTATCATCATTTTTGTTACTCGTTTTCTCTTTTAAACGTCCCACACACAACGGCATCGATTTGACAATTACAATACTTTTGTTGGTGATAAGCTAATTTCCTTGGTCATGAAAGTGTAACCTCTATATCTTAAAGAATGGTCACCGTGGTAAATTTATATTGTGAGAAAAAAAAAAAATCAAAAAAAAAAAAATTGATAGTGAATATCAAGAAACTGTCTTTGGTCTTCATTTTGCTCTCTTACAGGTGTCACGTGATGAACTCTTGAGTGTACCAGGTGATTGTGTCATGTGATTCGTCACGAGGAAGAGGAACTGATGGCTAGTTTTTCACAGAGGCAGTAGATCATACCACACTTTCCACAGGAATCCAACATGTCAACTGCCAAGAAAAGGAAAAGAAAAGAAAAGAAAAAAACAAAGAAGGAATTAATAGTATAGTATGACTGTGAACGAACAAATTAAAATTTTAGAAAATAAGAAATATGAAAGACAGGGAGGCGAATATATCCGGAAAAAGTCAAAACTGTGGAAATTGTGAAAATTATCTGTACCTTAAACTTTTATCATCTCAATGTTATTACACTTGTGTTATTTGACTCTAAATGGTACATTAAGATTGCCACAGTCCTTTCTTTCCCGTTATTTATTTATCGGGATCGTAAAACTAATATATTCATATCTACGAATGATAACTACATTGTGCATTTATAATCTTATAATCACATTAGCAAGGCGAGTATTATAAAATATAATGACCAAATAAAAATATATATTACTAAATTGCAAAGCAGAGGTATCGCTAAAGAGGGGGTTATTTCAAGGTTAAATGGGTGTCACAAGTGTGTCACGCCTAGTATTCAAAGTAAGATCCAAAGTAAGATCATCGTGACAATTCTAATAATTATTTTGGTAGTTATCGGGGTTTTAGGAAATTTAACGAAATATTAATATTGTAAAGAATGTGTTTCTCACCATATTTCGGCATCAATGGAGAAGGTTTCCTGGTAGGCAATCCACCAACACCGTTATATCCATCAGAACATGCCAGTACCCCGCCACCACCACCACCACTATCACCGATACCAACAGGGGTGCACCTTCCCCCCGCACCTCCGGGCGTGTCCATCCCATGCGGGGTGCTGTGTTTCTTTTGACGCGCCCGTGAGTTTTGAAACCAGACCTGCGTAACGCGTTTGCTCAGCCCGGTGATCTGGGCGATACGTTCGAGGTCTTGCCCGTCGGGGTTGCTGTCCACGTTGAAGTTAGCCTGTAGGACTTCGAGTTGTTCTTCAGTGAATGTGGTTCGGATTCGTTTGGTCTTCTGTTGCGGTCGC
>CALNVZ010000649.1:32197231-32218498 GCA_940671915.1 Paracentrotus lividus | reverse complement strand
ACCCTTCTCCTACACACGCACAGTATTGAAAACTGCCACAGGAAAAGAAAAAGGGGAAAAAGAGGAGAATTGATTGGACGAGTTAGAGAATAGAGAGATAGGGATAAATTTACATATATTAACATTTGAGATGTTTCTTACCACTCCCATCGCCGTTGTTGCGGCAAGTCGCTTCCACCAACTCCAGATAATGCGACTTGCAGAGCACTCTGTTCTCTAGCATCGCAAACTCCTCACCCGTAGAGAGTTGTCTCTTGCAGTTATCACATGCAAAACAGGCGAGATGGTAAACGTGTTCCCTCGCCCGCCTGACCCAGTCGCTAGCGTCGATACTCCGAAGGCAGCGGGCACATTTGGTACCAAATTCCCTGAAATTATAATGACGATGATGATAGTAAACTGTTGCTAATACTTTAAACCAACGTGAAAATGCATACACTGTTAAAACGCTGTGTAAGAAAAGCTACACAACATGCTCAAAACTTTACACAACCGCTGTTTACTATAGAAACAATCCAACTCTTGTTTAAAGTCATTAAACAGCATTTGTTGTTAAAATTTTAATTCACTTTTTTTTTACTTAGCGTTTTAACAGTGCAGTATATATAAACATTTTGTAAGATACGGTATTATTGTTATCTATAAAATCACATTCATAATGTGTTTTTTTTGTATGTATTTAAATAAAATGCATTTCTATATGAAATTACTTTCGTGTTTTTTTTACTTTCATAATCATCACACCTACCCTTCATGAATGCAATTTATAAACTAATATTATGTTATTAAAATCTATACACTAAGGCTTCTTTCACAGAAGCCATACATAAAGTTTGATGTTTTTTCGAACAGTTCATTTAGTTATTCACCATAACAACCACATCCTTTATCGTCACCACCTTGTTTCTCTTTGGTTTGTCTTAAAGTAATTAAAGCTTCTTTTACACAATGGGTTCTAGCCTAAATTAAAGAGAAAACAACAATGTCAACAACGAACAAAAACTTGTAGGACGTCAAGACTACTGGTTACTACCTCATTAGCGATATCAGGCATCACCGTCAATACCACCATCAGCAACATCACCATCACCACCACCACCACCACCACCACCACAACAACAACAACAACAACAACATCAGCAACTACAACGAGGAAAACTCTAACAAAAATATTTACAAAATCAACAACGATTACATTACAGTTAATAACAACAGTGGAAAGACCATCATCATATCCATCATCATCATCATCACCACCACCATCATCATCATCACTATCGTCACCACGTTCCTTTATAAATCTTCATCCCTGTTGACATCAACATCACCACCAACACCACCACCAACCACCAACACCCTATCATTACCACTAACATCCACACAACCACTAACATATTTTATCATGCAATAGGCTAATTATCTCCCTAATCATCTAAGCATCTCCATAACCGATCCTCAACTCGAATAGCAACTCCACCACAATAACTCCACCACAATAACACCACCACCAACAACACCATCAATACTGACACCACTACCTACATGACCACCATCATCAACACAACTATGGTAATATCTTATCATCCAATAAAATATAATCATACAATCAATCAGAACTATGAGAGATGGGACTCGAAAAGAAGAAGATAATCCAATAGGCTAATCGTCTTCCTAATCATCTCCCTAATCGGTCCTCACCTCGAATAGCATCTCCTACAAAAGACGTTCCGGTCCTTGAAGTAACAGCTCTGATGCGAGCTCAAACTTTAATCACATTCCAAGCATCGAAGACAGGATGCATACCAGCTAATTTGTATAATAAGAGCGGGCCTAGTAAGGATCCTTATAGGGTACTCCAAATGTGGTCCTTTTAGTTTAAAATACCTAGCAATTGATTTCTACAAATTGGTTTTCATCATCATTATCATCACCACCACCAATAAGAACACCACACCTACACTACCACCATCATCAACGACACAACTATCGTCATATCGTATTATCCAATCATCTCCCTAATCATCTTCCTAATCGGTCCTCACCTCGAATAACATCTCCTACAGAAGACGTTCTGGTCCTTGAAGTAACAGCTCTGATGCGAGCTCAAACTCTCATCACATTCCAGACATCGGAGACAGGATGCGTGCCAGCTGAGACCACGCCCTATTCTCAGCAAGTAGCGGTCAATGATTGCCTTACCACAACCAGCGCATCTCTCACCATGTTCACTCTTGATCTATAACATAAATAACAAAAAATTGGATGATTAAAAAGAAGGAGTAACAAACATGATATAAAATGGAGAGAGAGAAGACGAAGAGGAAATGCCATGAGGAGGATGATTGTCATTAAGGGTTGTTTTACGATCAGGGTACACCGTCATATTAAAATGGCCTTCTGTGCACCATAAAACGAAATCTAGGTAATGTCATATCAAATTTTTGATGGTAGGCTATTGGGCAATGTTAGAGCAACCTATAAGAGAAAAATGAATTATTGACCATAACTCATTTTTCTAAAAATTGACCATATCTGGCAATTTAGGGCAAAATTGCAGTCTCATTCTATTTTTTCTAATTTTGAGCATGAGCATCTTTATTATTAGCAAACATTAAGCTTGTTTTTCATATCAGAATTGACTACTGAAATGTGATTGTTTAAAAACTGAAAACCCCAGAAGCTACAGTTAATCTGAATTTTTGTGACCATTAACCAAAATTGGAGTGCCAATTCTGTCAAAAAATGTCCTCTCCGAATTTGGTGTTTTTACGCATAGTTAGACATCACTTGATGAAAAATGTTTATGTCTGTAAGAACACTTGTATATATGCAACAATCTTATAATATTTACTTCGCATACATCCACATATTTTTCAGACAGTTCACGTTACAATGTTGTCAAATCACGTTCCGTCAAAAATGTCCTCTCCGAAAAATTAAGCAATTGACTTTACGTGTAATACAAAATTTGAACCCCTATAGAAAAATAAGTTGGTGACCTCATGCCTCCAAATTTAAAAGCAATATCACTTTACTTGTCTAGAACACATAGACAAAAATTTGGGGAAAACAAAACAACATTTTTTGGGGGGTCCAGTGAGACAAAATGGTGTACCCTGATCGTAAAACAACCCTTAAAAGGATTATAAAAGGAGATGATGGTGACAAGGCAAAGCAACAATATAGTAGAAGTAAAGAGAGTTAAGATAATAGAATATTGAAGAAGGTGATCTTTCACGATGAGATGAGGAAAATTAGGCGAGATTGGAGGATTTTTTTTTTGTGTGTGAAAAGATCTAATGAAGGTTCAAGTAGGAACAAATCTGTCAAACCATTATTTTAGAACTTACTGAATTATTTACACTTAGCATTGTCTTAAACCTAGTTTAATGTAAACAATCATATTAAACCGTAGTTCCCCTTTATGCTTCATAATCAACAAAGCAAGAAAGCGTAACAAATTCTTAACGGGCTGTAAAACAAATATAAACATACCGGTTCGTTGACTTACAAACGTGTATACGGCATGCAAACGTACAAATCAACAATGTAGGCCTACAGCATGAAAAGATCAATAAATACAACTCAAGCTAAATTAGGCATAAACCGGATCTGTTCTACTTGTGTACAAGAATTGGTGAATATACCAACATACTCGTATTCATATTGCATGCGTTACACTTTTAAACTGTCAGCCTGAAAGCTTGTAAGAGGATTGCCAGGCATAGCAACAACTAGATTCCAAGATGGTTCAAGAGGCATTGCGAGAAAGGAAATCCATAAATTTCCATTGTATAAATTACTGGTCTTCCATGTCAAGCATTCCTCAAAATGGCATTGTATCATCCTACGTCATAAAGTATTCATTTTTCTTCCTATTTTCCTTGATGCATTATCAATTTCACCAGTTGCAAGTAATTTAGAGGTAAGAGGATTAAGATTCAATTGCCTGTAGGCTATATTTTATGAATGTATGTTGCGTATCGTTTCGTTTGTAGAGAACTGTTATAAGGATTTTTTTTTTCTGATTATAAACGCTGTAATCATGGTATAATGATGGTATCTTATCTGCAGTAAACCGGTTTCAGACATAGTTTGCAATGGGAAAGCGAACATGTCTATATTTAAAAGAATTTTCCCGGTCTCGGAAATGTCGGAGACGTCTCTGAAACGTCTCGGGGACGTCTCTTCTTGTGAGATAGCATTGTATATCTGCAACTTCTGTGTATTGTATGATGCACTCTTAATTTCCATACGAAAAGAGTGTTGATTTTGGTAATCAAATATGGGATTTATGTGTTATTGATAATTTCATCTTTAATTCAATAAGATAGCTGAAGAGCTTAGAGAAATAAGTAAATAAAAATACTACATGTAGTTTTACGACGAAAATAGAAGCCAATTTTCATTTAGACATTATCTATTGTATTGTATGCTTATTAATCATACAAAATATACTCTAACATATACTTTTAGATGTTTATGATTTTATTTATGACAAATATAACAGCTTTATTCGAATTATTTAAATGAAACTTGATTATCCAGCTGTATATTAGGTTAACCATTTAAGTATTTGCTATTTTTGGCTCGTTTTATCCTTTAACCTTATTGTATATTACTCTGTATTGTAAATTTTTACGATTGTATTTGATAATAAAGTTCAAGTTCAAGTTCATTTATTTAATAATCTAAATACTATAATCATTTGTGCTTGCATTTTCATTATGTTAGTGTATAAGATACACACAGCTTGGTTTTAAAAAATGAAGTCTTAAAGTAATTTTACTGTAAAACATTGAGTAAAACTTTTCAAATCGACCATGCAGCTTTTCAAGGAGAAGGGCGCAATCAGAATAAGGAACCATGATTATTACAAAAAAAAAACAAACACATTTTAAAAATTGTATCTATTCATTTTTTTTTTCGGGGTAGGGGTCAACTTTAGAATTGTAAAAAATACATTATATAGATATGATACCTGTATACACGAATATAGATATAAATATTATAGATAGCTAATTAATGCATGCCGTTCAGAGTCATGAATAAGTATCAATAATATTGTGTATACAATATCATTTGCATATCATTTTTTCATAACAATATTCATGTATTAAGTTTGGACGGTAAACGGTAGTATGCGTTCTCTGACCAAAGTCGCTAAACGAAAATTTTAATCTCGTAATTGTTTCAATAACCCAAGCATTGGCGACGATCCCGGGGGACGCGGGGGGGGGGACGTGCCCCCCCCCCTCGATTTTTAAAGCTTAACATTTTTATGTAGTGATTAGCTTGTGAAGCTAATAAAAAGATAATATGTGTGTCAAATACAATGCTAAATGTTATTATAAGGCAAAATTTTCGGATCGCGCTTCGCGCTCGCAAACATTTTCTTTAGTTTCTGCATAATATGCAAAGTATGCGAATTTTGAGTGTAATATTTTTCACTTTCGGGTGTTTCCGTCCCCCCAGTCGTGACATGAAATCGCCACGCTTGAACCCAAGATTATCATTTTCTAACATGAATACATACTTTGTAAATGATGATTGTGATTTAACTTTAACTGTAATATATTGGGGAGAGATTGTCCAACACATTGAAGAAAAAAAAAATGCTACCCGCACTTTATCAAGAATACTGATGTAAACATTTTGGCGTGAATATTCAAAATTGAATGACATGCGCCGTTAAAACCAACCAAACAACAACAACAACAATCATGTATTCAAACTTTATATGCTGATTTTTTTTTAATTAGCAAGGTATGAAGGAATGGATCCTGTGAACAGGGTAAAAGCGCTTTGGGCAGTTTAACTGGAAAGCGCCATATAAATAACCAGATATTATTATTATTGTTATATGTATGTTTCTTTGATAAATAAAAAAAAATAGTAATAAATAAATTTGTGAATTTTTCACACCTCTGTCTCCGCGATGAGTTTGGAGTCCAGTTGGCTCATTGTGTCTCGAACCCTGCCTGCCGCAGCCGCTGAGCTGTGTGTCTCAAGCCCCATACAGCCCGCTGAGCCTCGCTCTACTCAACAAACCTCTTGAATGTTCTTCTCAATAATAATCAAACTCCACTATATATATGTCCACTCTTTGTAAAAATGTAGAAACGCGTCATTCAGATAAATTCCTCAACATCGTTTTGATTTCTTGATATTAAATGCCTCATCCTGACATATTTTCCGTTTGAAATCACCAATATGAAAGTCTAATTTTCACCAAAATTCGTCCAAAATTGTCATAAAATCTCAGGCATAAAGTGACTCCAAGGCAGGAAAAATTGTTCGAAACCTTAATGAAAATATGGCATCCATGTTGTTTTATCTCAAGAAATTAATGATGATCCTCCGTCCACATCTTGCTCCGTATTGTGGAATAACTGATGACAGAACGACTTCCTTGATTATTTATATGACGTGTGTATTTGCGTGTTAAAACAAACGCATGTGTATATGGCATTCGCAACTATTTGCTCACTGGTGGAATATAGCTCTTGAAATGGATTTATTGATGAATGGTTATGTAATACCTCACGGAGAGGCGACACGGAATCGCTGCCCACTACGCTGTTTTTAGCTCGCTTTGCCAATCTGTTTTCAGCGCGCTGCTATCGACTGGTCGGTAAGCTTTTGCTATCAGCTGGGGTGTGACGTAGCACACCTTCTGCCAGCTATTGACCAATCACAGATCAGTATGTTCACTAGCTGATGGACGTGGTGTTATCAATGGCGTGGCGAATCTCTATTATAATGTAGGCCTAATGTAAATCGAAGGTGTCATTTGCTTGTTTATTTATTTGTTTAATGTACCGTAACGAATACAGTTTTATATATTTTATATGTATTGTTTTGTATATAAAATTATGTTATATAATTATATATTTTATGTTATCTGTATCATAATTTTTAAAACTATATTTTGCTACGTTCGATTTCTTTGTGATATGCTTATAGGTTAGGGACAAATTCATTGATTTGAAATGAATATTCATCTCTGTAATAAATTTTATCTATCTTCTAAAGATGGTACTTAAACGACAGATTTCCATTATTTTGAAGTATTTTTATGTCCCGAGTAAATTCCTAAACATATGCATAAAAATAATTTATTTCGTCCTAAGATGCTAAGTAAAATCATTTTGATTCGCTGTATATAGACTATCAAGACAAATATTGGGTCCTCCAATTATGTCTTGAAAAATTGGATAACAGTAGGCTTACTTATGTTCTATATTTACTCACAGATTTTATTAATGTAGTAGTTAAGCATGAGTTAAATGAAGTTCCAAATGATATACGCCACCAATTACATAACTTAAAAGATATAAAGACGGAACGCACTATACTGCAATGCATATAAGAAGATGCCCCGATTTAAAATATAGTGCCATTATAGATATCTTTTCTTCATGAATTAAAAAATGCAACCCAAATGCAAGTATTTGTAAATATTCAAAAATCTAGACATTATTGATATATATCGTTATTACTCAAATAATACGCATGTACTTTATATAATATGGGCAAAAAAAAAATCGTATACTTGTTACGGTTGTTATTAATTAACTTTGAGAATCAAAAACTTGAACTTGACCTAGTTCATAATCATCTGAACAGAAAGCAGCCTTGAGGTCTACCCAAGCTTGTCATATAGATCATCATATGTCAATCTCTCAACCACTTTATGAAAGGGACGAACCGAAACAAAACGTACAAAACCACACCACATTAATTGACACATCACATCAAAAGCAGTTCCTATTATGGTCGAGGCCGGGAGCAAATCCGTTTTGAAATTGGCCGAAAGGAACGTGGCCTTTTGACAGTGAAAAGAACAACGGAAGAGATTATCCACTCTTAATAGTCTATACTTAATCTCTTTGTCTTGATATAATCTCTAATTCAATGGTCTTACGTCTATTAGGTTGATTGGCGGCTGCATAGCACTTAACTGTTAAAGGGAATCTAGTGTAGTGGGAAAGGTGAACCATGGGTCAGGAAAATAATTGTGAGCTTTCAAATTATTTTCGAGGTATTTAGGAAGATCTACTGAAAAGGATTGCTCTTCAGATGCCCTCATAATGATAATATGACAAAAAAGTTGAAATGTGCGGGTCCCGCACATGTGAGCACATGGCCATGTAGTCCCATACATGCATTTTTTAGTGCAGTGCATGTTACTCTTAGAAGAATTTGGTAAATTTCCCATAATTTTCTACATTCCAAAACCTTGCATCATATTAAATAATTCTGAGATGCATTGTTATCAACCTTTCCAATCACTTTGAGAGTTTCTTTCAAGATTCAATCTCATGACTACAACACTAGATTAGCTTTAAACCTTTCCTTATTCATTTATTTTCCTTTTATTCATCTCAATTAGAATGACTTTCTAATGCATCAACTATTTCTATAGTTACAGTTTTCTCCAAAAAGAGCAATATACTGATATTATATCTTACCCAAAGTCTTATAATATGAATACAATTTTACATACGAATGAAAAATAATAGAAAGTATACTTCGTATTGTGTTTGCTTTATTTGATGCTATAAGGTTGAAAATTAAGGGAAAGTTAAACAAGTGATAAAGTGAAAGTAAAGTATGTATGTCATCAATGCATATAATACTATATATTTTGATGTCATATTGGTTGGCGGATGGATAGCTTATAGAAGTTCAGTTCTCTCACTTTGACTTAAGATTACATTAAGTTTTACTGAATAATATACTGTATATACTTGTATATTCGATCCCTCTCATATTGAAATTCCTGGTAGTTAAGTTTGTTTGAATTTAATTTAATTGAAATTTATTCGACATCATCAGTAAATGCACATGATAGTTTGTCAACAAAGAAGAAAAAAAGATACATGATTGTATAAATCACTTATATAAATTAGTAACATATGGAATATAAAGTGATATAGTTCAGTTATAATAATTCATTGATATAAGATATACAAATAAAGTGAACATAATCAAAGTGAAAAGTTTAGTTATAATAATTCATGGATATGGTATATACAAATGGTGCGATTTTTTATTGGAATTTCAATAAACAAAATGAATGTATATAACACAGTCATATTCTTATCAAATAGCAACGGAGAATTTCAATTAAAAGAAAATTCATGTTTCAGAAACTCTGAATTTTGTTGAATGTCATGATGGACGTGATATAAAAGAGAGAGCAAAATAATACTACACTTGTTTGAGATCGAGTTATTAATTCTCTTCAACTGAACTTCCAGTCAAAGTCAGCAAAGTGGAATGATTTAATGCAATAAACTAATCAATAATACTTTAAGCCACTTCCGAAACAAGCCAGTAGGAAATAGATTTATGCTATCCTGATGTCACTGTCAATGTCCGCTGATTTTTGTTGAATAGTAAAACAAAACCTCCTGCCCACTTTTACTCTGGTCAATAACTCCAGACAAGGAGAAATAATCTGTCTCTGTATCCTTTTTAACACTCCGATCGATTTTGTGGTTTTGTTTGAATGGAGTTAAGTGGAAAGTGCGTTAGGATATGACAGAGAGAGATGGGGGAGATAGAGGGAGGGAGAGAGAGAGAGAGAGAGAGAGAGAGAGAGAGAGAGAGAGAGAGAGACAGACAGACAGAGAGAGAGACAGAGAGAGAGACAGAGAGAGAGAGAGAGAGAGAGAGAGAGAGAGAAAAGAGAGAGAGAAAAGGAGAAAATACAGAACAAGAAAATACAGAGAGACAAGTAGACGGAGATAAGAACGTGAAAAAAGTGGAGAGAAATGAGACGAAGAGAGAGAGAGACAGATAGTTGCCAAAATGGATTGGGGAGGGCGCCCCCGAAACCAAAAATTTAGAAGAAAAGTGCCTAAAATCTTATATTCGCCCCCCCCCCTAGTTAAAAAAAAATATATTGATGGATCATGGATGGCTGTCCCCGAGTGAACGACTTACCCCTGTGGATTTTATTTGAGAAATATTGACCGTTTGGATGGTCAAAGGCCGGAAAAGACTAGGTGAGTTGATTTTGTTTTTTATAATATCTTTTTCTCGAAGATTTCTTATTTTCAGAAAAAAATATATGCATTCGAAGTTTTCTTAGACTCATGTTTTTACATAAAAACCTTTATGAAATTATTTGTCAATTTTTAAAAACATGACAAATGGTTTGTTGTTGGATTTACAAATTCAAAATAACTTCGTCAAATTAAATAATTAATTGAAGGCATAACTCGCTTTACTTTCATCGATTTTCGTCAAAAATTTACTGAATAGATAATGTTTTTCCTTTTTTTAACGCGGACCTCCCCTTTAAAGTCAAACACTCGCCATACGTAGATAAATAGTAATTCCATGGAATATCAACGAATCATAAAGAAGAACACAATTTACTATAATCTCGAAGTTATTCAAAAAATATATTCGTTAAGTTTCTATACTCTGCTAATAATCTCTTGCCGTCCGTCTTATACTTTTTGATCAACGTAACACGTCGTATCGATTATTTGTTTTGATTACGTATGTTCTTGGTAAGGGATATGTGCTTCAATAAACAAGTAGTTTGACTCCATTCAACTATTATTCACACTCACTGTTCGATCTATTTATAGGAGATCACAAGTAAAATGACTGAATGAAAACACTAGGCATAGGTACAATCAGCCTAGTTCAAGACAAGTTTTGTCTTTAAAAAAAATTAAATCGCTGTAGCTTCGCTTTGTTTATCAGTCTTAATATACTTGTAATACAAGTATATTGTTATTTTTTTGTGGGTATTGATAGATTGATTAATTAATGTAGCCCAATTAGCATACACTTGTTTTTTATTTTTAACTATAGCCCTTTAAAAAATTTTTATCATGTTAATTGGTGGCTCATTATTTTTTAATATTCGATTTGTATTTATTGTTTTCACATATTAAATAAAATTTAGCCTAATCAGCATAAACTGGTTTTCGTTGAGGCCCTTTGAAATGCGACCAATTTGATGATAGTAATTGGTGGCTCATTAACTTGTTTGGATTGAAATGGATTGTTATTCCACGTTACCTTATCTCTTTCACGAGAAGTACAAAGAAATCAAACAAATATTAGAAGATTGTATGAACATATTCATAAACTGTTGAAATTCATATTCTAAAGAAAATCTATTCTTCAGTTATGAATATAAATAAAAATTAGGTAATAGGATGTTGCAATTTCTCAATATAAATTAACACATTACACCAATATACATGTAGATTAGATGACAACGTATACACATGAAATCGATCCTGGAGGAAGAAAGAGGTATCAAGACAAGGTACAAAAATATAATCCGATAGTATCTTTTACAAGCTACTCCAGACATGCCACAGGAGAGATGAGACATATATTAGCCTAGTTTTCCAGGAAAAAAAAATCAGTTTAGTTAGATATGGAACAGAGGAATATCTGGTATTGTTGAAAAGTATTATACCAATGTTCATTTGCCACTCACTTGGTATTCCTTCCTTAACACATTTTATAGGATGTAGCGACTGAAAAGAGGTTACTGGTCCTGAACGAGAAGGGGGACTTGGACCAAAGAATATATAGTGGGAAGAAGTGGAGCTTCCCACGTTCGGTGTGGTACACACCGTCCGCTGGATCTGATCGGGGTGTTTGTGCGCATTTTGTGCGACTCGAAAAGTTATAACGCCCAAAAACCGATTTTTTCGTCTTTCATATTTAATATACTAATCTACCTTTTCAAGTTTTGGTTTTTGGTTGAGAGCAAAGTAAAAAGGTTCAATATTCATGTTTACAACCTTGATTTCTAAGAAAACCTACCAAAAATGTCAGTGACTATGTATGATTATGAACTTTGAGCCGTCAATTGAGTTTTGAACGTAAAATACAAGCAATTAGAAATCAGTTGATATACCCCTGTAATTTCTTTGAAATTACTGAAAACGTGGATATTATCAAATTTAAATAAATTTCTTAACATAATCAAGCATTTTCAACAGTTGAGATCCCCCTAAAAAAAGTCAGTGACTATGCCTCCTTTTGCAGATGGTAATCGCCTATGTTTAACACGTAAAACACGTGTTTTAAAAATGGATAATTATCCCCTTTTTTCTCATTTGAACGATTGGAAATGCTAATTCTATAAAATTTGAATAAATTTTCTAGTACAATTAAGCATTTTGAACTCTTGAAACCCCCCTAAAAAAGTCAGTGACTATGCCTCCTTTTGAGCATGAAAAAACTGCCCCTGGTGGGTTATAACACGTAGGCCTATGGACTTACGCAATATTTTGAATTGATTACGATTCCCCTTTTTTTTCTTTGAAATGACTGGAAATGTGGTTTTTATCAAATTTAAATAAATTTCCTAATACAATCCAGCATTTTAAACTCTTGAAGACCTCCCAAAAAAGTCAGTGACTATGCCTCCTTTTGCAGAACGAAAAAAATGGTAAATGCCTATGTTTAACACGTAAAACACATTTTTTCAAAATGGATAATATTACCCTTTATTTTCTTTGAAACGATTGCAAATGTTAATTTTAACAAAATTCGATAAATTCTCTAGTATAATAAGGCCTTTTAAACTCTTTGAGACCTCCCAAAAAAAGTCAGTGACTATGCCTCCTTTTTGGGGTTTCTCTTTTGCAAAATAGCTCACCTGGGTGGTGTTGCATAAAACTTTTTTTCTAACCTGAGTTTTCTCGGGTTAGAAAACTCAGGTTACGATTTCTCAGGTTATCCAAACCCGAGTTTCAATAATCGCTTGCATAAACACTTCTTGAAACTCGGGTTAGTAAAACCGAATTTTTAATACGTGAATAATTGTGGACGAGGATGCGCGCTCTCGGATTATTACCCACAAATTCATAGCAGACGATTCATCGTGACCACGAAAGAGAAGAGAAAGAGAAGCAAAACCTCCAGAAAAGTCATGGCACAGGCTGCACAAGCAACGAGTGAGGTAAATTTCAATATTTGTATTCTTTTACACCCTCCTTGTGAATATAGAATTAACATTTTATCTCATTGACATCGGTAATTCATGTTTATTTTATGACAAACTAACAATTGGGATTATCGCATAACGAAATAGTGTTTTCCCACGCAGTGCCTATGGTGGTGTCTGCTGTCCCCGAAACTCCGGGGTGGATTGTGCAGAGTTCGGGTCATAAGTGGAATGCACGCTGCTCAAAAAAATAAATTAAATAAATAAATATGTGCTACTGCTAGGGCCTACTAGGCCTACCATTCTTTTTTACCTCAATAAATTGTTACGGTTATGAATTGTAAAATCAAAATCAAATATAGAATCTATTTTCTAGACTAAAAGTTAGATCCAGAGGCAGAGTCTTGTCTATTTAAACTCACACGCAACTGACAGTGTTATATTGTTAAGCTGTTTAACTTAGGCCTATTAATGACAAGACTCGGTAAGAAAACTTTTAGAAAACAAACTTAATTTTCGCTTTTTAAAATTACATTTTCACTTATCTTTCTTCAATAACTGAGTGTTTGGATGTTCCTTTAAAAGTTAGTTTTACTAATACTATCCCTGAAGGCCTGATGTTTTCAAGTCTTCTTTTTTTCTTCTTGGATGAAAAATTATTTTTTAAATTCCACTTTCTGAAAATTTCCCCTCACGTTTTTGGGCGGGAGAGGGAAAAAAATTCAGTGATGTTTTATTTTTTTTTTCATGATTTTGATTTGAAATTTTTCCAAAACTTATTCACTGTGTCTTATATTAACATATAGGCTACTAAGTTAGTCTACTACTACTAATTTTGGAGCAGAAAGTGATTGCAAAAAGGAGAAAAACCTTAGATAAAACAACATTGACAAGGTTGCAAAATTTCCCCAAAAATATGGCAGTTTGGTCCACGAGGTGAATACTTAAGTATTGACATCGTATCATGACATGAGTGGACAAGACTCAG
Source organism: Paracentrotus lividus (assembly GCA_940671915.1). NCBI lineage: Eukaryota > Metazoa > Echinodermata > Echinoidea > Camarodonta > Echinidae > Paracentrotus > Paracentrotus lividus. Next base: position 32,204,570 of record CALNVZ010000649.1, on the reverse strand, counting down.
TAAGAAAACTTTCTTAAAACAAACTTCATTTTTGTGGTTTGATGTTCCTTTCACTATCCCTGATGTTTTGAGTTTTCTTTTTTTCTTTTTGGATGAAATATTATTTTTTAAAGTCCACTTTCTGTGAATTTCCACTCACGTTTTTGGGCGGGAAAGGGCAAAAAAGTTAAGTGATGTTTTAATTTTTTGTCATGATTTTGATTTGAAATTTATCCAAAACCTATTCACTGTGTCTTATAATGACATAGACATATATGCTATTATATCCCTTATCTAAGATTGTTTGCATTGAGAGTGTACACAAGGAGAAAAAGAATAGTTTAACTAAGAAAAAGTTATCTCAGAATATAGTTCGTTTTTCTCATGACGTCACGCATAGTACATTTTTTCCTAGGGAAAAACGTGACTATACGTTTTCCGACCCCCCCCCCACCCTATTCACGAGTTGCGCGATGTGCGCGAGCGTGCTAGTCTGCTGCTTTTACCTGAATTCTCCACTGCATGCGGCATCGCCACGGGAAACTTTCGGCGAGCTGCACTGACCAGGTGCGAACAGCTGATTTTTGTTGTAACAGACAAATGGCTGCTCCACTAGTTGCCAGATTGATGGTAATAACGGAAGATTTCAGCAGTATAATGACGAGGAAATTGTGGATTTCATGAACTCGACTGACAGCGTTAATACTCAGAACAAATTATATGCTGTATCTATATTCGTGAATTTTGTTCACAAATTGATGGTGTGAGTTGTGATGAGATCGACATCAAATCATCGATTCAGCGCTCGCAAGATTTTCGTCGGTGCTCGAACAAAAACGGGCGCTTTGTAGTATTACTTATTGGATCCAGAAGAAAGGTAAGCATAGACTATTAATTTTGTCTATAAAAAAATTAAAAGGATAGGGAAGGATATAAACAAATATACAATGACTCATTCTCAGAACAGGTTAACTATTCGCATCCGGAACATCACATAGTATATTCTCTCTCGGGCCGATGGCCCTCGAGAGATAGTAGTATGTGATGTTCTTCGATGCGAATGTTTTAACCAGATCCTCGATGTTTCATGTATATTTGTAATACTACATAATTTGGAGCTGAAAGTTATTGCAAAAGGAGCAAAACTCAGATAAAAAACATTGACAAGGTTGTAAAATTTTCACCAAAATATGGCAGTTTGGTCACAAAACTAAGTGTTGACATCGTATAATGAGTGGTCTAACTTAGGAATCTTGACCACCAATTGGCTATTCTAACGTTAAGTTAGTTTTCTACTTTCTTCTTCTTCTTTAATTCTTGTTTTAATTAAAAGAGACTAAACAAGTCACAGTAGGACCTAAACTAACTTAGCGTGTTAGGTTCTACAAGATTATTTTCAGGCGTATTTCTGAGACAAGAGGAGAGTGTACTTTTTGTGTACTGACTCACAGTGAGATGATCTAGGCTAACTGTTAGATCTACATGATCTAACGTTACATAAAATATATTTACATTCTTAGTGATTTTAACCATTCCAAAAAACTTTAAAAATTTTGAGGGGTTCTCAGGACGCTCACTTTGCAGCGTCCCGGACTAGGGTCTGTCTGGCTTGGCTTAGATCTATTTTTTTTTTCTCTGCAGAATTTTCGTAAAGTACCCTTTTCCACTTTTCACATATTTTGATCGTAACTTCTTATGACTTAACCTAGGCCTATCCTTTTCAAAATGATTTTTTGAATCTTATACAATTCCTTTCAGAATAGACTCTATGGTTACTAATTGTAGGTCTATAACACCCCCCATTTACAGTGAAACAACTAGCGATAGGAGCAATCAGGTGATTGTACTGCCGGTTAATATGAGAATCTAATGTTAAAATGTAATTCAACGGCATGTATGATATTTCAAGATAAATTTTAATTGGTCAAAACGTTCCTGAACCTGTCCCGTTGTGGCATTCTGACGCCCGCACAACCTCGGGATGTCATCGTTTGTGCTGAAGGCCTTTCCCTTACTGACCATTTTTTTTTTCTTTTCTATGAAGATTCTGTTAGGATTGAAAGCTCTCGCCTTTTTAAAAAAATTTTTTACTCAATCCTATTTCTTCGAAGTATAATATTTTGTATTGTTTTTTCATTAATCTTTCTTCCTTAAATTTGCAGAACAAGAAGAGGAAAGATAGGTTGACCAATGACAACATAAGCCTAATCGCCTCGTATGTGAAGGAGCACTACCTGTTGTTATTTGGGAAGCCCTTGTCACCGAGTGAGAGGGTGAGTAGAATGTTATTGTTGGCCATATTTTGGATAAAATTATACATGTACCTGCAAGGTGAAATACATCAGAGGCCGCGGAGCGTTTTTGAAAGTGGAGGGGCTGAGCAGGCTAAAAATCACAAATGTATGGTCATTTTAGCGTCTTTGTACACGGCTGAAAAAAGTGCCCCCCCCCCCGAACCTGCGGCCCCTGTACATGAAAGAATTCTTTGTGAAGCTTGACATGGCAACATCTTTTTGCAGTGCTACATGTAGGCTATAGTATCGGAGGTCACTTGGTGAGGTGGAAGGCCATTCTATGGCAGATATTTTACAATCGGCTTGAAATAAAGTTGTCATGGTTGTAATTGAGATTGCAATATTCTGCTTATTTTCACAAATGGACAAGACACAACATTACTTTTGCCCTGTACCAAGGAAATTGGTAACAGCAATAAATTTTGTTTTCCTCAATGAAGGTTGCAGAACAAAGAAAGAATGCTTGGGACGGGATTGCCCTGCAACTGGCAGCGACAGGCTGCCCTGGCCGGACCGGCCAGGATGTAAGAGTAGCTTGGTCGGAGCTAAAGAAGAGGGCGAAGAAGTATGAGGACCAAAAGACAAAGACGGGTAAGTCTTACATCCTCTCTACATTCAAATTAGAAATATAAAAAGATTTTTAAAAAGCAAACCCATTTTATTTGAGAAAATTGTGAGACGCAGAATCAAACTGATTTGTAGTTTAGTTTATTACACGTTCATATTTGGAATTACCATTTTGAAAGTTTTGCAGTCATAGAACAATAAAAAGAGCTGAAGAAACACCAATGTGGATATATATATATAGCGCTATATATATGTGGCTTATTATTTTTATGGTTAAAAGTGTGCTAGGGTGGGGCATTATATCTCAGGATATCATGTCCCCTCCTCCTCCCTCTGCCACACTTCCCCCCAAAAAAGGGGGAGGGACAATTAAATTGATCTATTACCCTTTCTTCAGATCTCTAGAACATGCACGATAATTCCACTGAAGTATAATTTTGGAAAAACATCCCACACACAACCACTTCAAAAACAACAATTACAATTCTTTCCTATTTCTTTGTGGGCAATTTATAAAATGTTACCTGCTTTCTCAAGATTCAGGGTTCATGTGTCTTGTTTCTACTTGATTGAGTCATGGTGCAGAAATTTTCAAATAATACTTGCTAATCATGATACTTTAAATCTTGTATATCTATGTACAAAAGGATTTGTTTGTTTATTTTTGTTTTAAACAGGAGGAGGTAGGCATAAGTGTAAGCCTATAATGGAAGAGGTGTTGTCAGCCATGTCGAAGAAGGCCCGGCATGGCATTAGAGGTCAGGAGACCGAGACGGGCGCCGTTCATGGGCAGGTCAGTATCGATAATGAGGTGCAAGGTATCATAGTGGAAGAAAAGAAAAGAAAAACAAAAGCAAACAAACAAACATGAATTGCCATTATGACGCAAAATCTGTATTGTATCATGATCCTCTAATTTATTAATGTCTTAAGATCACAGACTAAGGTGGTAGTTAAAATTTGCACAAGTAATAACTCTGCTGTTAGTGCTGACTTCTTCCCTGAAAGTATTTATTTATTCAGACAATGGCTTTCGGCCTTGCCCCCCACCCCCCCCCCCCCCCCCCCAAAAAAAAAAGTGCATCCTACTAATGATGCTCTTTGCAATTAAAAGATTGCTCACTAGAAAAGAAAGTTCCATATTTATATTTGTGCATTACTTCAAAATACAACAATTTAACAAGTCAAATAAAACATTAGGCATTCTTTTCTAACCTGTTTGTTTAACTTTACATGAAGAGTGATTTTTTTTTGTTCTTCAGTTTTGTATACCTTCCTAGTTATAAAGCAGTGAAGAGGACATGCTTTCTTTATTTTCCACTTATAATCTTCAAATCAAAATATACTCTTATTTATACTTTATCTTAAATTAAAAATACATTCAACCTAAACGATATTAAATGGAAGCTAAGTAGTTATAAGTAAAATTAGATGTAAGTAAGGAATTTAACATTTTTTGTTTCCTTATTCACACAGGGTTCACAGAATACTGAGGCCTGTCAGATGCTTGAAGCAATGGGGGAAGGAGAGGAGTTGGGAGAAGAGGAGGTCGAGGTCGAGGACATGGAGGAAGTACAGGAGGAGGAGCAGGAAGGAGAGGAGGAGGAGCGGGAAGGAGAGGAGGAGGAGAAGGAAGAAGAGGTGCAGAAGGAAGGACAGAAGCAAAAGGCAAAAGAACGGCAGACAAAGAAGAGAGAGAGAAGGGACCAAAGAAAGAGGAAGAGTGTGGAGTCTACAACTATCAACCAATACCAGAAAGATTTACTGGATGTCACCAGAGCGATGGCTGAAACCCAAGAAGACATTGCAACAACGCTAAAAGGAATGTTGGAAGTCATGAAAAAGCTGACAAACAAAGAAAGTTGAAAAAAAAAACAACGACTTCAATAATGTCTATTTATGATTCCCAATTTATTGAACATATATTCTACTGCATCTTCTGTTATCATTTTGGTGAGGTATATGTTTGTACTTAGATGAAAGCAGTGCCTTGTTTACGAACATGCTTATTCTGAATTTTTGCAAAAGTGGGGATGAAATCAAAATAGCAAAAGCTAACAAAAACCCAACTTCAACTTGATGAAAATATTTTTAACAATTTACTTGGAAAATTTGTTTTTATACCTATCGACTACGTTCTGTGTGAAAAAAAATAGATCTCTGGAGTCGATCATGAGTAAGCACACATGAAAGACAAAATTATCACTCTTCAAAAGTATTACAAGGCAATTATAGGTCTGTAAATAGCAATTAACTCTTTGATGTGTGCTCACTCTTGTATTATTTAACAAATCAATCGCCGGGTTTACACATAATTTAATCGATAAGTGTAACAACAACCTTTTCATGTTGTTATGCTCAAATGCCTTTTCATTCAAAAGTATGTCATTTTAATCAGGTTGAAGTTTCTTTTAGGTTTAGCTTCTGCTGTTTTGATTACACCCCACCCCCACTTATGCACAATTCAAGATTTGCATGTTTGCAAACAAGGCAATGTGTTCATCCAAGCACAAACATACATAATGTATATTGTGCTCTTAAGGTTCCGTCCATGCAATGCAATTTTATTTGTAAGTGAACACATGTTTCTTCTTTTACAAGGAATGATTTTACTACATAGATTGTGCTATATAAATGCTCTATTAGTAAATATTTCCCAGAAGGACAGTCTCTCTCTCCAAATGATGTACTGTTATATTTAGGATTGAATAAGAAATAGGCTTTATGAATTTGTACTCAATGGCCCTTACTTCCTAATATGTCATTTATTATTAATTGTGATTTGTAATCTAGAAAACATCTTTTTACAAATTCTGAGTTCTCAGCATTCAGGGACATCCATGTAAACATTATCAATGGAAATACATTCCAATTCATCGGTTCACTGAGCAATTTCTGCTGTCTAGAAAAATAAGTGACAGTTTTCACTCATTCATGTATTCGAATTAATAACAATTGTTCCATTAAATAACACGTAGAGGAGATCGTAACCACGACAAGGTAACGCCCACAATCTTTAATTTGATTTTTCGCAAAAAGTTCTGGTAGTGCATAGTTTTGCCAAACTTGTCTTGTTTTTGTTTTGTTGTTGTCTGATTAGGAATCCATTGCTGTACTAGTATAAAATATTGAAATATGTAACGAGATCAAATATACAAATTATTATTCATTATGGAAGTGTATTTACCCACGTTTTTTTTTATCATACCTTGTCATGTGATACATGCTGATACAACCTCTAAGCTACGACACTTCTAAATAGTTGATATTATATACTTAATGATTTTTGTGATATTACATTCCCTACCCATGATATTCTTCATTTTACCACTACGGATATAAATTGTATGCGTAAAGTGAATTAGAGTTAATTTTAAATACACAGAAAGGGAATTTTATTATTACTCAGATAAACACACATCTTGCAATTATAGAATGTGTTTCGATACCCAATCAATTAGGTATTATACATGGTTATGAGAAATAATTTTGATGATGTTCTTCTGGCCACTGCTCCGCCACCAACAGGGTCAAGCGGTTGACGCAACTGACGCACTTGCGCAACTCCTTCCATCCCCTGATATTCTTGTGGCTCTTTCAGATCTTTGCTGACGTTGTGGAGGACACAGCAAGCTACTATCACATCGCATGCTCTCACAGGACTGAGGTGAAGTCCGCTGCCGATGAGACACCGGAACTTGTTCTTTATTGACCATTCACCTGTCAATCACCACCCTGTCCGGCAGTGAGCCCTGGTTGAATAGATATTAATAAAAAGGAAATTGTATGTTTTGTACAATTCAATTCTTTATGACATCTACTATTTTAAGCCAATATCAGATTGGCCTGCTGATCATGCATTTCTATAGGAAAGGATATATAGATGTAAGTCAAACCTTCCCGGAAGGAATTAAAGAAATGCATACATGTTGTTTGTATTCTCAGTTACCATTTTTGTAACAATTTAAATCTCTACAGAATCAGCCTACTACGTAGGCAATTACTGTTGCTTTAACATGTTGTGGTGTTGGAGCCTCATGTTTTACTAGTTGATATGGACACAATCTCACCTTGTAAATACTATATGGATCTTATGTATTGTAGAATTAGAAATATCATTCATAGGATGGATGTCCTGACAAGGGATTTAGTTTATTATGACGTTGATATATTTCTTGCAAAAATTTTTGCAATGTGTTTCAGTCATGTGTGACAAAAAACATGCTTTTAGAAATGCCATTTCTTGCCAGATGTATCAAGTGTGAAGATTTAAAATCGTTCGCTTTTAAATTCTTGTTGATTTAGCCTTCAATTTTCTGATCATATAACTCAGGATGGCAGCAATATAATGTTGCTAGCATTTTAAAAATTTCAACCTGTTTTGAATAACAAAAAGATTAGAAAATAGATTTGCCAAATTAATTTCATATGTTGTATTGTATAATGCATTCGCCCTACATTATGTTTTTTCTGAGGGGCAGCTAGTATTATATGGGGCT
>CALNVZ010000649.1:32171657-32188624 GCA_940671915.1 Paracentrotus lividus | reverse complement strand
CTTTTGGGAATGTAGAACATAACCTGTCTGTATGTCCTTGCTCGCATCACTTGCTGGCACTCGTCACAGGGTGTCGATGAGCCATGGCTCCAATTTATAGCAGAGTCACCAAAGCAGAATCTCTCTCTTTTAAACCAATTTAAGCCATTTAATTAAATTTACGTTTAATCCAACACAACGTTCACAATATAATAGCGTGGGAAAATGAGGAGATACGTCTAAATGAAGGCTATATTCACACGATACTTTCGTAATCAACGGATAAAAGCAAGTGTCTTGAAACCAGACTATATCAAAGTACTACTACACAATTTCGCGTGTTATCGAGCGAACTCGCACCTCTCCGTTATATTCTCTCTGCTTGGACCGAGGTATTGTTCGGTAAGGGCCTGTCCCACAGAAGGCGATCGTTGTGGCGACAACCTGCGAACTACTTTTTAGTACCCATCGCCACCATGCGCAGGTCCAATCGCCTATAAGATCGTGAATTATCGCGTCTGTCGCCAACAAATAAGTAGCAAAATTCTGTTTGCCGCTGGTTTCTCAACAAGTTAAACAATAGCCGGCGTCAATTGGCTTGACGTCAATGACCGTAGCCTGTCTTCTCTTGTCGCGGAAAGGTACTATCGTAGATTGTCGCCAGATAGAACATGTTTAGCAAAGCGGAACGGCGGCCAGATGTAGGTTGCCGCGCTCCAGCGTACGTTGCACGCATCGCTGAACCGAAAGGCCAGTGAAATTTAAGCCGCTACGACCTTTGTCGCCACCTACATCCACCAAAATCATGATCGGCCTCCCATTCAGATACCGCACAGTCGCCGCTGATTTTTGAAATTTTCAAAAATCTCTCACGACCCAAATTATGATGCACGACTGAGAGGACTATCACGAACCTAAAGGCGACAGGCCGCCATCAGGTAGAAAACACTCGATCGCCTGTGTCAGTCGTAGGGATCGCCACAGTGCGCAAGTTCATATTTTAGTTGATTTTAAGCTGCGACAAGAGAAGTCGAGCCGCGAGATGCGCGAATGTCGAGGCTATTGTATTATCGGATACCAACTATTGTTAGCCTATTGTTTGCGTGGAAGCAAATCGTTGTCGTAGCCTATCGTGGACAGAGTAGTAGATACGTAGATGATCTTCGGTCACCTACGATTCTGACACGATTCTGGCAGGTTCTAACATGCATAGGTTGTCGCCACAACGATCGCCTTCTGTGGGACAGGCCCTTTAGGCTTAGCAGTTTAGGACCGATGTGTGAAGGATGATGAATAGATGATCATTGAGGTGAACATAGCGTGTAATGATTGAGGCGGGTCGGTCATTGTTGTTTCTATAGCAACCTTGTCCGTCAGTCTTTGCCAATTCATATCAAACTGCTCGACACTGTACTTTCATGCTTAAGTAGGGGAGACCGGGGACAATTGTAACACTTTTTTCAAATTTGACTTATCAACTTTATTATAACTAAATACTTGCTTAAAACCAAGTAAAACGAAATTTGGATATCTTAGCTTAAAACCAAGTAAAACGAAATTTGGATATCTTAGCTCGACATATGAATAGGTTTGGGTTAAGTAAAACTATTTATTTTGAAGCCATTATCATTTCAAAACACGAAGTCGAGTGTTACAATTGCCCCTAAACCAGGGGCAATTGTAACAGACGTACGGGGCAATTGTAACACATGAAATTGTAACATTTTGCTTTTCTTTATCAAAGCTATGCACTTGACAGATCCAAGATTTAAACAACATTAACCACATCATCTAATTATTATAAAACATGACAATGCTTGAATTAAGTTACATTATATTTTCCACTTGTTATACATGGCATGGGATTATTGCAGAAGTTTACGTGCCTTGTACGGGCGATGACAGCGCGCTGAATTGTCCCGGGGCTACGTACGGGGCAAAAGTATTTCCTAAACGGCATTGTTACTATTGACCCTGTGGTGGGCGACCATATTTGGAGAGATTTTTTTCCTATCTTAGCTTAGGTATTCATCGTTGAAACGTTAGCAAAATATGGCCTAAGAAAATAATTTCTAAATATATAAAAATGACAGCCGTAGCTCATCCACATATTTTTCCAGAAGAAAAACAATGGGTAATGTGAAATATTACTTTCCTACTAAAAAAACAACACGATTTTTCTGCTGTAGAAAGTTCCACGAACCGTTAAATCTGCTAATACTCAAACCACATGAGGAGCGATGAAATGCGCATGCTCTGTACAAATTTTAAGTTTGTAGCGTGTTTTTGCTAGGGATGGGAGCCCCTGTTACAATTGCCCGGTGTTACAATTGACCCCGGTCTCCCCTACCATTGAGTCAAAAATATTTTGTGCCTTTTGGCATTATACAGAAGGGCCCAACGTTTAGGCCCAGCTGCTAACAAAGTTATGATGAGAAGAAAGTACTGTCAAAGAAGTCAAATAATCGTGTTCATTCTCTTTAAAAACGTTTTCTATTTTTGTTACAAGATTGACAATGATGGAAAATGATCATGCGCCCCATTACTTGATTTAAGAATAATCAACAAAATATAAGAATGTCATAGAACTAATATTTAATATCAATCAGCAAGCGATATATCAATCATACCAATATATATATTTAAACAATATATCAATCATTCGAATAATATATGGATTAAATGATTTCCTAAATTACTAAAACAGCGAATCGACCAATTACTTGTACTCTTTGCGTACATGAGCATCATTTAAGTGTACGGATTATTTCCTTTCGGGGTTGGATTCGAACAACATTTAGTGAAATAAATCATCAATTTTCAAATTTTAACACACAATGCATGATAGTTGTGGGCCATTTAACTGAATTTCTTCTTGCCATGGATTTATGTAGTATAATGTTTTAAATCATAATTATTTTGAAACAATTGTTGAAAGGTAGGCTATACTATACTAGCGGTCAAAACGATATAAACTATGAATAAACAAAAATTAATGTTAATGAGATCTTGATGATGTCAACGATGTTTAAAAGCTACCAGATCTGACGATCAAGGGTATACATGGTTTATAGGCCGATTTCGAACATGTAAGGGTTAAAAGATAAATTAATGATTTAATTAATCATAAAAGATGTTACCTGCACTGTCTTGTTACTCATGTGTCTCTGGCTTGTCTCCAAGTCTTATATGGCTATTTGCTGAACATCACCTCACAATAGATCAGACGGGGTTTAATGGATCTATCATTATCAGATCTAATAAGAGAGAAAGAAGACAAGGGCAGATAAAATGTGTTGAGGATGGAGAAGTAATAGAAAGAAAGGAAAATGGGAAACGGAAATGAGGGTGAGAGAAGGTGATATATGGAAACAGATAGAAAAAGAGGAAAGATAGATAGAGAGAGAGAGAGAGAGAGAGAGAGAGAGAGAGAGGGGGGGATAGGAAAGAGAGATGGTGTATAGGGGGAGAAAAAGTAAGAGAGATAATAATAATAAATGAATGTGAGCCAAGAAGAGAGAGGCGCGCTAGAGCAAGAGAGAGAGAGAGAGAGAGAGAGAGAGGGAGAGAGAGGGAGAGAGAGAGAGGGAGGAGGGAGAGGGAGAGAGAGAGTGAGGAGAGAGGGGGGGGGGTAATGACACAATTGGCATTAGTATTATGAATTAACTGTAAAAATGACTAGTAAAGAAAATTATTAGGATGTTTTATTTTGATATCGTGTATAGAGGGCTTATCTGCTGAAAACCAAAATGACAATACAACATAGTTGCAGTTCAAGTGATTTTTGCCACAATTGTTCACAATGCCATGTTTTTACTGGAACATGCAATTACAAATGAGAACCCTGAGCTAAGCAAAGTGCTTAAGACAATTAATTAATAGTTGGTATAAACCAGTTTATGTATGAGAAAATATTCTTAAACTTAGGTATATAGAAAAAATATCGTGCAAATTTATACGCGTCTGGTTTGTTTTGTCAATAGATTGTCTGTGACACGGACAATAGATGGCAACATGCAATCATTGCTTTCATTATTCATTGAGTGAATCCCTTAAAACCATCGAAATGTGACACTTGACTTCGGCTCTTATCCTACTCATTTTCCACCCAAGGTTTAATGGTTGAATGATTCAGTCATTGAACAATAATGTTGAACATAATTATTATTTGCAAATCAGTGGTACAGAGATGCCAACACTACGGAATAATTATAGAAATTAGAACGTGAATAACACAAATAGTTAGAACAGCTTAAATAAATGACTTCTCACTAGAGAAAGCATGAATAATAACAGTTTGCTTCGTTATTCAATCTTCGGAATTTTCAAATCAATAGTTGTTTTAACTACTTGCGTTATTTTGCGTTCTAATTTCTAATGTGTAGTGTTTGCCTCTCTGGTGATATTACGATATGCTTTTAAACACAGAAGATGGTATTTTATAATTCTATTGTTGAAGATATAATATGTATAATCAAAAGTGTATTAAATCTTATTTTCAGACTACAGAACCATATACCGTTTTCGGACTTACGAATCTTAACAACATTATTGCATAAAAATGTGAAAAAGAAAATATATCAAATGGCTTCTTTCTATAATGTCAATGGGGGAAGGATATTTTCATTTTTGATCAAGTAGTCATAATAATCAAGCAATCTCGGGTTGTTGATTTGTTACCTGTAACCTATGATATGATTATGACTAGATAATGATTTTTTTTTTATGACTACCCTCCCCCCCCCCCTTCAGCAACAGGCGTCAACCCCTTGAACAGCTGTTAAAAACAAAGTTTGACTTTTCACCATGCTGGTTCCCTCCCTCTGCAACAAGTGGTGGTCTTCATACGATTGGTCTATACAGTCATGACATCATCACGAATCATGTAATACATGCACGCATTGCACACGGCGCGGTGCTCGTTGGGCGTCCGCCACGCGCCTATTCTGGAGCATTTGTGAAGAGTTCCATGTTGGAAGAGATTTATTGACTTGTGAGAGTAATATCACGCGAATTAGCGAATTACTATAAATTATTATCGACGCAGAAATAAGACAGCTTCCTATGTGAAAGCATTGAATTTCAACGGATATCTTGGAGCTAGCCAAAGCCTCTTGACCAAGTTCATTGCTTGCAGTCAACTTCCTCTTTTCAGCACGCCATCGTCACCATTCATCGCCTGCCTGGCCCGTACCTATCCTGCTGAGGGAGATATCATTTCCACCGCACACCGCGCCGTAAGATTATACCTTCATATCTATTGAGAACTATATAAGCTATAAATCATTTTTTTCTTTTAATAGGATTGTGATGTGACAATAGAATTAGAGGGGTAATAATCGGCTTGTAATTTTAAACATTCATAGAATTAACATTAAAACTGTTTCATCAAATATAATATAGACTGGATATTGCTCAAAATTCTAAATTGCCAAATAAATTAATGTCTGCATATTTTCATTTTTGTTTTCAAAGTACGCAAATATATTCAGTATATAGGCCTATAACCATTGGCGGATCCAGGATAGGGGGGGGCAAAATTGGGATTTCAGATTTTAGATGTACCTTTCTTGCCCGGTGTGACGGAAAAAATTTAGGTGTACCAAAATTGAAATTCCATTTTGGCCCCCCCCCTATCCTGGATCCGCAAATCATGCTGGCAGTGCGATAAGCGGGGGGGGGGGGGGTAGGTATTAATTTTTTCCGGCCTTCTGCCCTTCCATAGGGAAAAGTTAAGTTGGTAAATCGGGCCGGTCATCCATTTTCCCCCTTTTCCCCCCTTTTTTTAGGGGGGGGGGGGGTGGGGGGTCGGGATCCACGCCTTGCAAATTGTCAAGTCTCATCAAGGACTTTTTTTTAGTAAGTCTGTGGTCTCTTGAACTAGTTTTAACTTGGAAGAAGGTCTGGCAAATGCAGCATTCAAGAGTTATAAAAGGAACGTATGACTAATTCCATTTAAAAAGGCTATTTAAAAATGTGTGGGATTTTCATGTATTTATGAAATAAATGTTGTCTGGCATATTTTCATTCTTTTTTAAAGTACGCAAATATATTCATAAATAAGTCTCATCGAGGACTTTTTAAAAGTATGTCCTTGGTCTCATGAACTCAGTTTGAACTTGGAGGAAGGCTGACCAAAGAGTTATGAAAGGAACGCATGACTAATTCCATTTGGCAAAGGTTATTTAAAAGTGTGTGGGTTTTTAATGTAAATGAAATTATAAAAGCCTCAAATGGTAACAAAATAAACATTATAATGTGCAATATGCGCAAACAACCTGTGAAAAAGAAGACACTTTGTTTAGCGAATATCATTTCAAAGGGGTTTCTTTCCCTCACACGTAAGCACGTGTTGGGTTTTTTTTTCGAAAATGAAACTAGTGTTTTGCTGAGATGAAAATGTCGCAGCTCTGAAAATAAGAGAAAATGATACTTATTTCTGCCTAACCTCTTTATCAGTGGGATAGGCCTAAAAATCATTGTCTCCGACTCTTAATTCATTGACAGTATTTTGACGTTAAAAAGAGTGAGAATTGTGTCTGTATGGTTTATAAATTTGATATCACAGCACCCTGTTCTAAAAAGTCATGCCTGAAATCATACCCAAATTATGGCATAAAAGAGGAAACACCATCTTCGAAGCCCAAATTTTGAGGGTTTTTTTTTAGTAAAGGAAACACACTCTTGGTAGTCGTTGAAAACGCTAAAATTGGTACTGTTGTATTATATTTTACATTATTAGATTTATTCAATTTATGTGTTATTCGGTTATTCTATTTTTCGTTCCGTTTGGCTTGACAAAATGATACCAAAATATACCAACTGCAAAGCGATTTCAAGTTGACGATTGTTCAAATGCTGCGAACAAGTTTTCCCTCATTATAAATGAATTAATTATAACTTTAATGGCACTCGACTTCAACCTAAAACATTAAGAGACACTTAAAACGAGGTGGTATATAGACAAATCACATATCAGCACAATTTATTAAACTTTTTGGCGATATGTCATTTATCATTTTCCCTTTGTTACACAAACTCATTGTAGTCTTAAATATTAAGCGTCATACAATGATTTAATGATCACTGATATTTTTACCGATAGTTTAATATCTACAGTAGTCAGCTATAAATAAAAAGGTCGAATGTCGTGAAGTCTGCCAATCGCAAACTGCGGCCGTACGCACTACGATACATTGATGCAGTTGATAGAGCTAACCCACTGACTCAAGCTCCCAGCAGAACAATAGCCTACGTGCCAATATGCAAGAACATTATCGGAAAAATTTAACGAACGACTTACTCTATACATTGATTGCACCAACTTATTATGACCGAGAACACAGTCTGGATAATTTCTCAGATAATTCATCTTTTATGAACTCAAAATTGCTCCAAGTGTGTTGTTAAGGAAGTTGTTTTCCCGCACGATTTTTATCAGCATACTCTAAGCCAATAGTCGCGGACAAGCGACCCGCTGGTGCAGCACAACTATAGACTCTCTCCCGTTAGCATCAGACGAAGTAAGTTTATAAAAAAAAAAGCTTCTTTCATCATCTTTAATAAATTCAATATTATAATTTCTCGATGTTCGACACGGTTCACAATGTTGCGAACAAATGTTTAAAGACATTTTATTTTGATGGATTAATCATCATTACAATGGCACTCGACATGAAAAAAAAAACACTTGAAATGTTGTTAAAAGGCCTCAATAAACAAATGATCTTCGATTGATAGCACTGTTTAAGTATTTACAGTAGTCAGCTAAGTATAGTCATGTCCAAGGGCGTACAGGTCTTGACAAATGGGAGGGGGATCACCAACAAGCACACACATTTTGTTCTTGTTGTACCCTCTCTGGTCGAACCAAAGTACTCTGGAATCGTACTTGAAATTATCAGTTTAGGTTGAATTACATAATGTCGATTACATTTTCGATTAAAATACATGACATTGTTGTACTCAATTATTTAAAGCATATAAATTAAATGGTTTCTGGGTAGCTTGTTTGATTTAAAAAAAAAAACAATTAGTTGCCGGTTACTTTGAACACTTCCACATTTTCTTATTGGGAGGGGATTGGGGTAGATAGTCATCGAACAGATTATGCTCGATCATTTATTACATATTTCCCTCCTCCTCGTCTCAACCCAGTTGCATCATACCCCCCCCCCCCCAGTAATTTACCAAAATATGACAAATTGGAATTTAAAAAAAAAATACGTCATACCCTCTCTTTAGGACTGTGTCCCTGTCTGTCCTTGTCTTTGACATAGGGTACATGTAATATGGGCCAGCAGGTAATATGGGCCACCTGAAGCAAATCATGTCGTGACCGTCGACCGGTGACCGGTGACCGGTGTGAGCACCATAATGTTGTTTATATGAACTGTATACGAAAATATATTCTCGTGAGAGCATCTGATGCCGAAATTTCTCAGAGAAAATTGCTGAAAACCAACAAGGTAGGTAAAACTTATACGGCATTTTTTTTACCCTGATGTAAAATTTGATATTTCACAAAATGTGATGGTGAAAGAGTGTTTGATGGGGTTACCTCGATTGTTTTGTATATTTAGTAAGCTTATAGTTTCATTTTGATCATACTATCGTGTACAGGTCAATTTGTTGTAGTGAAGGGGTGCAATGTGGCAATAAATGCTTGCCTGACACAGCAACATTAGTGCAGGTAATATGGGCCATCCAAAATGGTACTTAGTATTGGGATGAGGCATCAATCTCTTTGCTACGATTTTTTGGGGTATATTCACAGTATATAATTAATATAAATAATTTATTTTAGGCCTATATTGACTTGTAAAATAAAAATAATATTTAAATGATATTAAAAAAAGGAATAAAATACAATATACAAAACAATGAAATATATAGTCAAAGTATTTACTGAAAGGTCTTATAATTTCAAATGATATCTTAAAGTTTATGATTTTCAACATTTTAAGCAAATCCGAGAAATGGTAGAGTCGTTGTAGTTTTTAAAACATACAATAAATACATGTGCCCATATTACCTGCACATGCAGGTAATATGGGCACTTTGGTAATGACGTCAACATTTGAATATTGCAGACAGGGGGGGGGGGGGTTCGTGATAATTGTTTTTCTAGAGCAGTAGTTATTGATTCATATAAACAAAGATTAGACTGTGTGTCATTTTGTAATTTTATGCAAATTAGGCAAATGAGCTTAGGGGGTCCATATTACCTGCATGTACCCTACATCGTGGGAGCAAATTTTGATCTTATGACCCCCATAGAAAAAATGTGAGGAGCAGCCCATGTTTATAACACCTGTAACTTATTGTATTTTTAAAGGTGATTATATATTTCTGAAAAATTCTACATTATGCTTTATTATTCAATCGATCCGTTTTGTTTTTGTTAGTCTTTTTTTTTGTAATTCATCATGTTCGTATAGGTATAGTTGCAAAGAGTTGTGCTGCCTGAATCCACTTACGATATCTATTCATATATTAATTTACACATCGACAACTTACATGAAAGGGAATAGTGTTTCCACAGTTTTTATTCTGTTCAGATGGCACAGTGCCAAGATGCGTTGCCTAGTCATGTCATTCATTTTTTTACACGATCACGGGTCGTGATCCGCCATTCCTCCAAACTTTTATCTTCCTGCACGCGCACCGATATTATTAGCCTTGATAATATAATTAGGCCTACCTGAGATATAAACTTGTGAGCTCTTCAGAAAAAGTGGAATTCAAGCACAGAAGCATTGTGAATTATAAAACACATCGACCTAATAGCCCTATAGGAGACATAGCTTATACCACATCATCGTCTTTTACGGAAGTGATAAAATTTTGCCTTTATTTTGTCATTACCGCATTTTTATGGAAATATTAAATTCACTTTGGCCTTCACGTAATATGTTTTATTTTTCTATTTGGTTTTCGAATTGAAAAATTCTACAATGAACTTGCAGGTGTTTATGAGGGGCCACTGAGTGTTTGTGAAAGGGGAAGTTGAGCCGAAAGTTGGGGGGGGGGGGTGAACAGGCTAAAAATCACAAATTTACGGCAATTTTGTCGTTTTTGTTCACGTTTCTTGAAAAAGGCTCCGCGGCCCCTGTTTATGTTTTCAAAAGGTTCATTTCCTTTCCATACAGGTTTATTTAATTTGTTTCAAAAATGACTGTCCAAAATTCCCACGAAGCATACAGTAATGCTATCAGTATATTCGGCCCATAAGTAAACATGGTAAAGGAGAAGAATTAACACAATACGGACAATAACCCACTGATTTGTTACGTATATGATATTAAGTCTTAATTTACTATGGAACAGACTTCCTTCTGCAATTATTTTCATCTAACCTGGCGTTGTTATAATCAATGATTATATTTCATATACCCGCACAAGTGTTTACTCATTCTGAACAATGAGATGACGTGGAAGTATCATTTGGTGGAATTAGAATACTAAAGTATCTGTCCTATCAAACGTAAGTGTTTCATCGCCTCGGCGTATAGGCCTGTCACTGCGCATAATAAATTAGAAAAAAATATAAATTTGCTTAGGAAGTCAGATTCCCTTCTCCTGTTCTCTGCATGCAGATCTAAAAATAACCACGGCATTGACCTAGTCCAGAACATATAGCCAGGGTTCTGTTGCATTCTTTCCGTTATATAATTTCCAGCAAATATCTGCTACCATCGTTCACAGTCTGTTTCAATAGAAATGACAAGCAGCATTTTTTGTAGGCCTATGATGATTAATCACAATCTGGTAATGTTTTTTTTTTCTTACAGCGAGACAACGAGACCTTCTTCTGCAATGACACATTAATTTTACTTCCAATTTACTCGATTATCATGTTTATGTGTGACGTGATTAAGTCATGCCAGAAAGGTGTATAACATAAGGTGAAGAGTTCCTCCTTGTATAAAGCAAATAAACCGGATATAAATAAATTCCAGACGGTGAAACCCTGCTTGCATGGAGGATCTGTGGGGTGTAACACAAAGACTTACGATTGATTACAAGTTACGATTGATTTTTTCTCGGTACCCTCATTTGAAAACCAGGTACAGTCATGAATTAGGATTTGGATATGATTAAGAATAGGGTTAGGGCTAGGGTTACAATTAAGATCACGAACTTTGGAGCATCCTGTCCATGATGAGGCTGCCGAGAAAAAATTAATCGTTACTTTTAATCAATCGTAAGTCTTTGTGTTACACCCCACTGGTTGCCCACGCATTTACCCATTTATGATATTTCAAGTGCTGATTTGCCACGATCAGATGATATAATGCTTTTGATCCATTAAAATATAAAACCTTGAACCTTGACATATAATCCCTTCCAGCAACTCCTAAGCTATCCCGGGATGAAAAGAAACTATATATTTATGGAAACGGAAAGGCTAATTTTTTAATTATGAAAATGGTGAAAAGGTTGTCATTGTTCGTTCTATTCTCTAAGCTCCAAATATTCAATTTTCTATTAGATCATCGCCTTCAATTGCAGTGATATGAAATGAGTCAGGAAGTACATTGTCTCAAGAACCTACTTCCTCTAAAACGACAAGTGATACTGTTATTGCAAGCTCCATTATTTTTACTTATGTTTGCATGCTCCAACTGAACCGAATTCATTAATTATTCAGAGGTAAACCCAAGCGGCAGTGTGCATCCCCCTATAATTTTAAAACATTCATTGACTGTTTATTTTAAAATCGAAAAACTTTCGGCGGCGCCTCGCCCCTATTGGGGCGACCCACCCCCCCAAAAAAAAAGCATTATCCAACTGAAAATGGCTTCCATGTTGTTATTTTTACAAACACAAAAGCATATAACACAATCATGAAGGAAAAGGATTTATAGCCATTGCCCATTTATGATTATGGTGACCGGATGAGTTGGCGACTCGATTCCAATAACGTTGGAGGATTTTTTTTTTTTTTTTTTTTTTTTTTTAGGGGAGGGGGTGGAGTGAGTTCATATGTTTATGAAGTCTGTAGGCCTATTAGAAAATACATATTAGTCGAGATAGGATCTAATATTAATTTATCTTGAAACCACTGACGAGCAATATAATTATCAAGAATAAAAAATAACGCATCATTATGCTTTCAGACAAGCAATACATAATGAAATTTGTTTCATGTGACGTGCCCCCCCCTATAATTTGAAAACAGCTCATTCACTCTAAAAACTGAAGTGCTGTTTTTAGCTCTTCAGAGGCTAAAATCAGCATTTTTAAGAGCTTGCATAGTGACTGCACTCAAAGTACTGTTTAACTGCACTCAAAGTGCTGTTTCAGCACTTTCACGTGAGCTGAACTTTCAGCAAAAATTGGCAAAAACGGCGTGACTTCGTTGGGATTCGAACCTGGGTCCTCTGCATGAGAAGCGCTGACGACCAATTCACATCTCACGATTGACAGCAGATCATATTGTTGCATGATGAACTTTCTTCAAATTTGCCTTAATCATCTACTATGCTGTCATAATTAAATCCAGTTAGCGAGATCTCCGTTGGTCTATTACTAACGGTAAGCGGTACTCTTCCATGTCTAGATGGAACCCGGTTTGAATCCCATACCGACATTGAACATGTTTTTTGTTGATATATTAACATAGGGGCAAGTGCTAAAATAACACTTCAGATGCTGAGATAGCACTTCAAGTGCAGTCACTATACGAGCACCCAGAAATTAGCACTTCAGTTTTTAGAGTGTTGAACATGTTGAAATCCGAAAATTTCGGCGGCGCCCCCCCCCCCCCTATCGGGCCGCTACTCCCCCCTAATCCTGAAATCTTGGATCCGCCACTGCATATTAATGAATGGTAAGCTTACATCAGCGATGCAACTCAATGATAGCTCTTCAATGATCAACACGGTTCAGATGCTGCGAACAAGTGTTTTAAATTAAAGCCAGTACGAACTAACAGCCTCGTATAGCACCACCTCAAGTCCTCAACTACTCCATTCTGCCCTGATTCCTAACCCATAATGCAACATCCTGATAGTGTAGTCTTATAATTCAGGCTCATTTGAATGAAAACATACCTTTTCACTTCTCAATGAATTCACTACGTGTTATATATATTTTTCCTCTGAAAACATTTAGTTTCCCAGTACAAATTAAATTGTAGTTTAATTTATATACCGTTTTGTTAATAGTTATCTCAAAAGGTATACTTTAAGACTAGCTATTTATATCACACAGTCAATGGGAGTGTTGCTCAGTTCGATCATGGAGATAGTATCTCCATGGTTCGATCTTGCATTTAAGAATCCTTTTAAATGAATTAATTATAGCTATACATAGCTTTCGACATTAACCTAAAATAAATTAGAGACACATAGAACGAGGTGGTAGACAAATCACATATCATCACGATTTATATTACTTTTTGGCGATATGTCATTTATCATTTTCCCTTTTTTAACATAAACTCATTGCAGTCTAAAAGATTAAGCGTCATACAGGGGCCGCGGAGCGTTTTTGAAAATGGAGGGGCTGAGCCGAAAATGGGGGGGGGGGCTTCAACTGAACAGGCTAAAAATCTCAAATGTATGGTCATTTTGCAAATTTGTACACGTTTGTGAGAAAAGTGGGGGGGGGGCTTCAGCCCTCCCCCCCCCCAGCTCCCGGCTCCGCGGCCCCTGTCATACAATGATTTAATTATCATTAATATTTTTACCGATAGTTTAATATCTTCAGTAGTCGGCTATAAAAAGGTCAGGAAATCATGAAGTTGGAGGAAGTATGGCAATACGCCAATCGCAATTACTCGATACACTGACTGCTCAATATTTGCCTGAATTAATTGTGGGCGGGGCCGCGCGATACGGTGATGCAGTTACGTTATCTAGTCAATACACCTATCTGAGAATGCTGGAGGAGGAAGAACCACTGACTCGAGCTCCCAGAGCAGACCAATAGCCTACGACAGAATATATCGGAAAAATTTAACAACGACTTACTCTATAAATAGAGTGCACCAACTTATGGTCGAGAAAACATTCTGGATAATTTCGCAGATAATTCATATTTTATGAACTCAAAATTGCTCCAAGTGTGTTGTTAAGGAAGTTGTTTCCCGCACGATATCAGCATACTCTAGGCCTATACTCACGGACAAGCGACCTGCTGCTGCAGCACAGCTATAGACACTCTCCCGTTAGCATCAGACGAAGTAAGTTTATACGTTTATAATTTCTGTATACTAACTTTTCTTGTGAGTGCTTTACTTTAAAGCGATTATCGAAAATAGCAAAAATAGGATAGTGGTCAGTTATATCAGTTAAAATTATTCCAGCATGAATGTGACCCGACAACATGTTCATGTATATGGGATGCAGA
Organism: Paracentrotus lividus; assembly: GCA_940671915.1. NCBI lineage: Eukaryota > Metazoa > Echinodermata > Echinoidea > Camarodonta > Echinidae > Paracentrotus > Paracentrotus lividus. The sequence goes on along the minus strand of CALNVZ010000649.1, from coordinate 32,174,287 downwards.
TGAGTTAGTAACTCTTGTACATTCTTTTATAAGCTGTTGTAATCCACTTGCGTTTCCGTTCAGATGGCACAGTGCCAATCTTCATTACCTAACATGCAGAACCAATGAAGTCAGGCCATTGATTTTGTAGACGTATTATCACGTGATCGGCCAATGATAATGTGAAGGTAGGGGAGACCGGGGATGGACGTTACAAAAATTCACATTTTGGGCCAGATAATTTTAATGAAAGAACTCACACTCTCCATCTTGGGTCTGTAGTTAGCCTATTATGTTTGCTAAAACCTGAGTGATATAAAACTTGAAAACATGGAAACACTAATTAACTACAGCTTAATTAATGAAGACATTTTTTTTGTAACAACCTACCCCGTATACGGGATAAGTTGTTACACCATACGGGGTAGATTCAGGTAATATGGGCTCCTAAGCTCATTTGCCTAATTTGCATAAAATTACAAAATGACACACAGTCTAATCTTTGTTTATATGAATCAATAACTACTGCTCTAGAAAAACAATTATCACGACCCCCCCCCCCCCCCCCCCCCCCCCCTGTCTGCAATATTCAATTGTTGACGTCATTACCAAATTGCCCATATCTATATATCTATTTACACATCGACAACTTACAAGAAAGGGACTTGTGTTTCCACAGTTTTTATTCTGTTCAGATGGCACAATACCAAGATGGATTGCCTAATTATGCAGAACCAAAGACGTATTATCACGTGATCGGCCAATGATAATGTGAAGGTGCATTCTAATAGTGAGACTTCCAAACTCCTGCCTGTCTCTACCGACATTAGCCTTGATACCCTACTTCAGATATGAACTTGTGAGCTCTTCAGAATAAGTGGAATTCAAGCAGTTAATTGGGTTGTCATGGTTGTGTGAATAATAAAACACATCACAAGTTATTAATTTCATCCGATACTGAAGTCAAACGGCGAACTACCTAATAGTAATAACAATTAGTAATAGTAATCAATTTTTAACTAAAATAATTTTGCAATTTTTTTCCCTCGGACTATTTTTTGCATCCAATTATTTTGCTCTACACAAAGCAGAGTATTTTCCTATTTGATCAAAAGTATCTGTCAAATGGAGGAACCGATTGAGGTAGCGAGCACAAAGTTGGAAACTCAGCTTCTTGTACACTCGATTTTTTCGGGTCAGGTCGGTAATTCGGGTCGGTCATCTATCCCCTTTTTTTTTTACCAAGATTGCATTTTATATACATTCAAAGTCAATTTTGAGTACTCTCAGTAAGGCTTCGTCAGAGGTGTTTGTTCATATTAATTACCTTTTCTGCTTAATGTTGGTCCTTTTGCATTTGAGTATGTACCCAATTCTGAAAGCGGCTGAGTTTGGCTGAACATCACCCCAATTAGGGTGATAAGGCGGATTTCACTGGTCATCTTCAGGAGATGGTGAATCTAAAGTAGGAGAGAAGGAGACGATAATTTATTGAAGAATTATCTATAATGCCAGGAAACTCTCGTGTAATCAGAATTATACTTGAGAGATTAGTACATGCATCTCAGAAGTTAAGGCCCTCTCAATTGCTTGTTTTGATTTGTGTTTTTCTTTTTATACAGTATCCCGTTTTTGCTTTCATTCTTCGGTGCTGGCGAAATCCATTAAAATTATGACGCTTGACTTGTACACTGAATTACTCATCGTTTATTGTAGTGCTTTGACAAAATAATATCAAGCACTCTTACTACAAGCCTTCCTTGCCTCTCGACTTTTCATGGTTCAAAGTACTTTTCAGGACTCAATCAAGAAAGAATACTTCCAATTTTCTCTATCTCGCCTATCTATTTCTACTTGCTGTAACTCGCCAATCTAAAATAAAATTAGGCTAGAATTTAAGAAGTATCTTTTTGCAGAATACGGTTTATATATTATTAACTTCATTATTTTAATAGTGCAAATATTGTAAAACTATAATATGATAGAATAATCTCTTTCTCTACACATTGTGTTTTAATTGTACATGATGTGTACGCACAATACAGTAATGTATATTGATATTGGACGGGGCCAATCTCTATTAGCTATTGTTGGCTCTATTTACCAAATTCATACTCCTATTGTATATGAAAATTTTGAAATATTGATAATAAATCAATACAATACACATTTTTCTGTAACATAGAGAATGTCAAAGTTTTTAATCGACAAGAGCAAATCAAAAACAGAATATGAAATACCTACATGTAAGATACTATGTATCTAAAATACATTTTATTGGTCCCTTTCAGATGAAGTAACTTATGGATGTCATGACAATTTTTCTGACTATACAAGTCTTCAAACAAAACGTAAACTAATATCGACACAGTTTAGGCAATTTATGAACTCTGCCCAGAAAATTTAATATTTTCAGTTGAAGACTTAACACATGCCATAGTTTATACCAACTTCGAAATAGTTTCGAGACGACAAATTTTTCAATTTGAAAAGACTTGCACCATAAAACACCGGTTGTAAATGGGATTTCAATATTTTTTACTGTGCACTCATTGACCCAAACTAGTCCATTTGAAGCTCCTATACCTTGTGTAGTGAACCTAGAAAAGTTGTTTCCACTGAAGTTTTTTTGCTGATTTGTGATCTCATGT
>CALNVZ010000649.1:32138628-32148889 GCA_940671915.1 Paracentrotus lividus | reverse complement strand
GAGCCCACGCATGGACGTCGGGGGCGTGGTAGAAAACGCAAGACATACCTAGACATCATGAAATCGGATGCTGGGGTAGTTGGAACAGACCAGCTGAAGAACTGCATGCACAACAGGGATAACTGGAGGATTCGTACTAGGTCTCGGCAGTCTAGCCGACCTGGTAGGTAGGTAGGTAATACATATATCCACCTTGGTGTTTCTAAGCGCTTGTAGTGTTAACTAATTATTACCCGGCTTAGCTATAGGCTACCCCGAAAGGTGCTCACAGCATTCAAGGAATTGGATTCGAACCGCGTACCTTGTGATCGTAAGTCCGCTGACTTACCCACTCGACCACACCACTCCCACAATAGAAGATGAAATAAGGATGAAACAACAAAATCGTAACGAAACAGTCTTACTAAGTGTCTGTGTGACTGTAGCATGAGAGGTTAACTTATTTGTCTAAACTTATACTTCATGTACGGAGGAATAGTATTGAAAAAAAAGCGCGGCGCTCGTTCGGTTTCGTGATGATCTAGTCATGGATAGTATTTATTGTATTATTTCCATTTCATAAAAAAAAACATATGGAACATTCAACACACAAATAGAATAATTGATAGCGTAAAATATTAAAATGGATGGAATATTCTGGGGGGGGGGTTTACGGGCCGGAGCCCCCGGGTGGGCGCCCAAAAGGGCGCCAAAATGACCGAAAGGGCGCCAAATTGACCTTTGGGGGCGCCAAATCGAGCAAAAGTGAAAGTAAAATTTTTTTTTTTTTAAATACAAACGGGAATGTACATGATTTGACTCGATTGACAACCCCCGCCCCCCCCCCCCCGCTTATCGCTCGGCAGCTGACGTGAACAAAAATTGAGTGTACCTTTTCGCTCGAACGCTTAGCTGTAACGGTAAAAAAAAAATAGGATCTACCTTTCTGGATCCACCACTGGGGGGGGGGGGGCGCCAAATCACAATCACATCGGGGCCCCCGGATGCCAAACCTGGATAGGCGCCTGTCAATGCACTTAATATTAGGCTTACCAATTAACAAAACCTTACTTTCGCCACAAAAACAAATTATAAAGAAATTACACATGATTTCAAGCTCTCTTCTTTATACCAAAACTACAGCTAGCTTTTTAAAATTGTAGGCCTAATTTGAATCCAGAATCAGCACGGAAGTGAAAAAAACAAGCAAACATACAAAAAAAACCAAAAAAACACTGTATTGACTAAAACTGTAAGAACACCACATATCACACAGCCTATTACTTTCTGCTTCGCCACAAAACAATATTCTAAAAGAAATCACAGTATTATCACCTCCTTCTTGTTACCAAAACTATAGCTAGCTTTTAAAAAATTGCAGGCCTAATTCGAATCCGAGAATCAACACGGAAGTGAAAAAAAAAAAAAAAAAAACTGTAGTGGACTTAAACTGTAAAATAGAGTTAAGTGGAGAGATGTTGCAATCCACATCCAAAATAGAGAATATTATGTGAAAAAAAAATTGTAGCTTGACAATACTCAACAAATAGGTTGGAAACGAGTTGTTATGAATGAATAATAGACCTTTTGAATAAATGAATTATTGCTATAATGACAAAGGCATGACCTCTTAAACACATACGACAAGATGATACAAGAGTCTAAATGTATATGCCATGTGTCACAAGTTGGGTATTGTAAAAGGGTGGAGCGTTACATTTTGGAGGGAAAATTATCAATTTTTTCACATAGCATGAAAATTCATGTACAGTCATAAGCTGTGCAATAATTCATATTGTAATATATTTATCAGGCTACATGTCTGTGAAGTTTCAGCTTCGTTAAGCTCATAGTTTTAATACAAAGATACTTTTAGTGGAGTAGGGTAAGGGTGGAGGATCCTACGGTGGAGATTACGGTGAGGCACGTGTTAAAGCATAGGGAATTCCATTTTTGTACTTTCTTATGTTTGCTGCGTTATATCTTTGCAGCCATTTGTCTTATGGGTTGAGGATATATCATTCTCTTGGAATTTATGTAGTTCTAGATAAATGTGAGAAGATTTTCAAAGCAATTTAATCATTAATTAATCAATTTAAACAAACTTTATGCACACATCCTCATAGACAATGCATTGCAGCATCAAAAATTGTCACATGCAATTTTATAACAATAATTGTCATTATTTTGCCATTTTCTTTGCATGCATGTAAAAACACAATTTAGTAGAAAATATTACTTGCAATAAACTTGTTTGAGTTGTAATCCAAGTGTAAATACAGGATTTCTGCCCTTTTTGCACTCTTTTTTCTTCTTTTTGACACCCTGTAGCGCGGTTAGAAAAAATAATTTTGTATACAAGTTTATATTTTTAGAAGCATAGTGTCTTATTTACAAAATCCACGATGTTTCATTTCATTTTGGTGAAAAGATTAAGAAATTATTCGCCGGTAAAATGTGAAGTTTTTCAAACCATTTTTCCTGTAACACTCTGTATAGCTTTTACGACACACCTATACAGGCACAAAAATATGTTAATCATCTCTCCTTTCAATCTCTACCTTCAATATATATACTATATTCTTTTATTACATTTTCTGAACTACTAAGAAACTAGAGATGTTTGAATGTGACAATGTACATTTCTACAATTTTTTGGAAATGTAACGCATTTTCCACCCAACTCATGACATGTGGCCATATTCATTGCCTTATGAATTTTTGTTGGGGAAAAAATAACTTGTACCTTTATATCAAGTACCAAATTCTGTTCAATTTAATTCAATAGACTGTTTGTCATGTATCGTTTCCGACGTCAGTTGTATATATAACCTTTTTAGATCAAAAGATCGTTTGCTACTTTTACATCTTCAGTAGTAAGCCAATTATATGAGCATGCATGTCTTGTAACCGCCAACGTCACCATGGTGACACGTCCAACTTACTAGGAGTCAACCAAGCCTGGCAATCGGCCAAGTGAAGAGAATAAAAACACCCAGATGAATCACACAGCTGATGGCTTGGTTGGCTGGGTTCGCGGCGTAACAACTTCCACTAGACAAAATGCTAGAGGCAGATAGGGGAGTAGTAAAAGACAACAACCAGTGGAGTTAATAATAAAAGAAAAATTCTATACAGCGCTTTTCCAGTTAAATCATATCGCATTGGGAACGATCAACAATATAGTGAAACGAAATCATACATGTTGCATGTATCATTCGAGATGAAACTCACATAAATTCCTGTAGAATTCATGCGTTTATGAATTTTGCCTCCATTGTCACTGGTCGTTCTATTTACTGTTGTGTTATAAACTACGAGCCAATATACTCGACGGCCAAGCGACCCGGCTTCCAGCTCTTAACTCGTTATTCACACGATCACGTAAGTTCGAAAGGTAATTAATCGTACATAATAGATTCCATAACATTTGCTCCCGCGACAATTGCTCCGCTATAAATTCCATACACTAATCGAATAACTAACTTCAACCAGGGACTTTACACTATACCCTACCCTAAACCTAACCCTAAACCTAATATAAATCCCTATTACAACCCTAACCATATCTTAGACGAAATAAAGCCCGGGGCAATTGTCGCAGGAGCAAATGTCGGGTCACCTACATGATATCATTCATCCATGTCAATCGTTTACAGGTGTCGTTGTTTTGTGTTGTGTTTATTTCACTATGATAGGCTAATGCTTATTATATTCGGCAAGTTATTTTCGTGATTCCTTTTCGAGAAACATCTTTGCCCTGTATCATAAAAACAAGTACCGTCAATCTTACTATTGAAATCAATCGTAAGTCTATGGAAATAAGAGAAATCGTATCTCTTTCATGTTACAGCTATGGCACTTGTGTAATAAGCACGATAAACATTTCGTGATTTTGATGATTTTATGATTATTACGTCCTGATACCGAAAATGTCAGGGGCAAGTTTCCCGTCTATCATCCTTCAAACTTCTTCAAATACGCTTATGGTTAAACTAATTTTATAATTTCCGACTTACACTAACCATGCTAACAATATAAAATCTTTGAATCTTTAAAATTTTGTCTGTTGTATATCATTTGATAAAAGAGACTGCCTTTTCCAATAACAAATTTCAGGATTAATAATTAACACCTGTAATGTTACTGCACAATTCTTAACACAATTTACAGTAAAATTACAGTAAAATTGCAAAAAAAAATTGACGTATATGGGGTATGAATTTGTACAAATTTCCTGTAATAAAACACTGTTTTCCTTTTTTTTTTAAAGACCTGTTGTGATAAATTGCAGAAAATTTCCCGTTATGAAAATATACAGAATGATTCTGGCATGAATATACAGAATGATTCTGTATTTTTTTCCTATAAAATATTTTATTTCTTTTATAACAATGTATACCAGTCACATGATCACACCTAATGTAATTATTCATCAACACTTTTCAGTTTCCTTTTAGTCATTCACACTAAAATTAACCGGAATTATGAAAGGAATGCCACACGATTTCCAATTCTCTTTTTGCTACCAAAACTAAAGCTAGCTTTTAAAAAATTGTAGACCTAATTCGAATCCAGAATCAACACGGAAGTGAAAAAAAAAAAAACTGTAGTGGACTTAAACTGTAATCATTTCATTTAGGTTTTATTTCCACAATCATCTGTGGATACATGAATGGACCCTGATTATAAGCACCTAGCTTCTTTAGGGTATCCCTCCATTTTTATTAGTTAATATGTTTAATACGTTTGATATGTTCAATATATGTTGTATGAATATATATTTTACATGTTACACGTACCATTTTTTTTTAATGGAAAATAAATGAAAATGAAATGAGAACATATATATACAAAGTAAATTATAATTTATGCATCGACAAAAGCTGGTTCAATTCTTGGCAGATGTGTAAAGGAAATCTTGGAAAAAATTAAAAAGCAAATTCCGTGGCGGATACTCGGATACAGGATTTCAGGATAGGGGGGGGGGGGGGGGGGGGGGCACGCCGCCGAAATTGTCCGATTTTAACATGTACAGTCAATGAGCGGTTTTCAAATTATTGGGGGGCGTCCCCTGCCTAGATCCGCCACTGAAATTACATTTAGAATGACAGAAGGTAGAGTTAAATGGAGAGATGTTGCAATCCACATCCAAAATGGAGAAGATTATGTGAAAATAAAATTGAATTGTAGACTGACAATATCAACAAATAGGTTACAAACAAGTGTTTATGTATGAAATAACAAACCCCTTGAATAAACATTTCGTGATTTTAAAAAGATTTTATAATTATTAGGTCCTGATATCGAAACTGTCAGGAGCAAGTTTCCCGTCTATCTCCTTCAAAGATCTTCAAATACGCTTATGGTTAAACTATATTTTCCGAGTTACACTAACGGTATAGAATCTTCCAATGCTGTCAATTAAAATTGTGTATACAGTGCGTCCCAAAAAGAACTATACACTTTTGAAATGGCTGCCAAATGAAAATTACATGTATGGAAAGCTCATCATCCTAACTTTCATATGACACCAAAAAGTCCGAAAATAAGTCATGCATGAATAAGCAGCGTTCACTTTTGTAAAGGGTATGGAAATTAGGGTGCGCAGGAATTGCCCTACCAATTTGTATGAGGAAAGTCATTTGGAGCTTATGGAATTGAGGATGATACGCAGAATTACTGATCAATTATGATGAGTTGGGGTTTGCTAAGTGAAATTTGTGGAAAATTGGGGATTACAATTTCATGCATGAGTAAACAGGAATATGTATTTCCTATGATAGCATTGTAACTTTCCAAGTTGTATTCAGTGGTGTGTTAGTGGTAGTCTGGAAGGGGTGCAGAACAGGTGAGATGCAGGGTAAGATTTTTTTTTATCCCTTTTGATGATCGTTTTCATGATCTTTTGGATTGCTGAATGTCCAACATCAGTGACATTTTTTTTTTCTTCAACAAACAGATTGTGTATCGAAAGAGGAGGAGGACACGTTGAGCATTGAACGAACCTAGACTTTTCTTTTAATTTTGCATTATCATATTTTTTCCCCCTCCTTTTTATTTTGTTACAGGATGGATGAAACAAGTGTAAAATCGAAAAGAACAAAATTCAACTGAAAAAAAGACTGGCATGTTTATTTCACAAATTTGTGCTAAACTGTACCATATTCCTTACAAAAGTCCAAATTGCTAAAAATGACTGGATAGTTGGTTGGTCGATATATTGAGTTGATTGATTTATTGAATAACAGTAAGACATGTGATTGAAATACCTGTATGAAGATGATGTAATGCTTGATTGATTAGTCGAAACGTTTGGAGACTGGTACACTGTTGATTAAATGATTGCTAGCTGGGTGTTGATTGTCTAATTTATGTGACTGATTGATTGATAAATTGATAGATTGTCATCAACCATCCCAATTTGGATAAATGTGAGTAGACCATGATGCGGGAAGGTAGTCAGGATATTTGGAGTAGAAACCAATGAATATGAATGGTCAAAAACACACCCATGCAAAAAAAGAGAGAGATAGATAGAGAGGGAGGGAGGGAGACAGTGAGAGAAAGAAAGAAGATAGAGGGAGAGAGGGGTGAAGTCAGAGAGAGAGAGAGAGAAAGAGGAAGGGAGAGAAAAGGAAGAGAGAGAGAGAGAGAGAGAGAGAGAGAGATTAAACACACCACTGAAGGACCTCACTATACCTTGGAAAGTTACAATGCAACAATAGGAAATACATATTCCTGTTCAATCATGCATGAAATTGTAATCCCCAATTCCACAAATTTCACTTAGCAAACACCAACTCATCATAATTGATCAGTAATTCTGCATATTATCCTCAAATCCTCAAATACAGGGTGACCCAGAAAAAAGGAAACCCAACTTTGATCAACAATAATTTAAAAAATATTCCAATGGGGATTATGAAATTTATATCACTGTAAAGTGCAACTCATTACCATTTTAATTGATATCTCTCTCACCTCACCAATATCATGCTTCGCTGAATCCCATTGTTCTGAAAAAAGCTTTGTAAAATTGTGCGTGGTTCACTTTCATGCACCTCGAGATTGGTTTGTGGAATGTGCCTGGAAAGGAAACCCAACTTTGATCATCAATAATTTCAAAACATATTTCAGTGGTGATTAAGAAGTTTATATCACTGGAAAGTAAAACTCATTACCATTTCTAATGATACCTTCTCAGCTCACCAATATCATGCATTCACTGAACCCCATTGTTTTGAAAATGTCTCGCCAAAATTGGATATGTTCTCTTCATGCTCCTTGAGATGAGTTGCTTTTTAAGGTTCCTAAAAAATCTAAGTAGAGCATTCCGTTGACTTAATAAATGGTTGGAAATGTCTACTTATTTAGTCCGTTAATTTACCATCCAGAATAATTCATCATGTTACTGCTCACAACAACCCAGAGAACCTTTAGTTCTCCGTGGAGAATGTAAGAAGCATGACAGTGCATCAATCACAATTTTCAAGATATTTTCAGAACAATGGGGTTCAGTAATGCGTGACATTGGCGACTGAAAGAGATACAATAAAATGATAATGAGTGGCACTTTCCATGATATAAACGTCATAATTACCCACTGTCATGTTTTTTAATGATTGATGATGAAAGTGAGTTCCCTTTTAGGCACATTGCAACAACCCATCTCAATGACCGTGAAAGTGAACACTCACAATTTTGCGAGACAATTTCAAAACAATGGTGTTCAGTGATGCGTGACATTGGTGAGCTGAGCAAGGTATCATTAAAATGGTAATGAGTCTGCACTTTCCAGTGAATTAATAAATTTTATAATCACCATGGTAATATTTTTGAAATTATTGATGATCAAAGTTGGGTTTCCTTTTTTCTGGGTCACCCTGTATATGAAGCCAAAAATCGTACACAATATCATTGCGGATTATAACTTTGGTCATGTTGGTACTATCATGACTATAGCGACCCATTCACTTAGAGAACTACTGCTCAAATGCACTTTATGACGCTTTCATGTGCACTGAATAAGTAATGAGGAGAGAGCTTGATAGTTTTACCTAATACTTTGACCGAGGTATTAGGCCCATGGTTTTACTTATTGGTTGGAGCATGGACAGGTAGATGCTTGGAGGACGAAAGATAACCAAGCTCAGTATGTTTATCAAATTTATGTACATAAAATGTTATAAAGGACTTTGCAACAAGTATTGTATTGTTGATTTTATGCAGAAAGGTTTGTGGTCTGTATAAGAAAATTGTACACCGGGGAAAATATAATTTAGGTATTAAATATTCTCAATCGATGTGTGCGTGATTTTGTTGCGGCAACCAATTCATGCGTCTACAAAAATTAAAACCATGCAGGAAATAGTTTTGGCACAACGCCAAATAGTATCCGTGCATGCTCACGTGATGAGAATCATCCTGTTCCTCCTATCATGCCCATAAGAATGCATAAACGCCCTGTCGAGCCACAAGTACATTTGAGGTAGAAAGCCAGGAACTGATATCACACCGTGGATATCGAGAGTACATTTATTGACTGTATACATGTTCTCAAGGAGATTCTGTTTTATGAATCGCAATACACAAAGTACTCATAGAAGGTGATCGTTTTCGTCCAATTCATATGTCATTAGGTGAGCTGCCCTAATAAGCGAGGAGATGTAGACGGCTATTACAATATCATATTTTACGTGAGTGTTAAAATGTCACAAGTTAATTTAATATTGTCTTTTTTGGGAAGTATTGTATTCACCTTGGCCTTGAAGACTAAATGCTTATTTTGTTTATCATGTTTATGTATGAGAGACTTTATAGCATTAGAATTTTCGAAGTGTTATGTCTTCAAGGTTGATTTTCTTCAATCATTATAATAGGGTACATGCAGGTAAAATGGGCCAGCAGGTAATATGGGCCACCTGAAGCAAATCAAGTCGTGACCGTCGACCGGTGACCGGTGACCAGTGTGAGCACCATAATGTTGTTCATATGAACTGGATAAGAAAATATATCATCGTGAGAGCATCTGATGCCGAAATTTCTCTGAGAAAATTGCTGAAAACCAACAAGGTAGGTAAAATTTACGGCATTTTTTTACCCTGATGTAAAATTTGATATTTCACAGAATGTGAATGTGAAAGAGTGTTTGAGGGGTAACCTCAATTGTTTTGTATATTTAGTGAGCTTATATATATAGTTTCATTTTGATTATACTAGCGTATACAGGACAAGTTGTTTTAGTGAAGGGGTGCAATGTGGCATTGAATGCTTGCCTGACACAGCAACATTAGTGCAGGTAATATGGGACATCCAAAATGGCGGAAATGATTCTGGTACTTAGTATTGGGATGAGGCATCAATCTCTTTGCTACGATTTTTGGGGGTATGTTCACAGTATATAATTAATTAATATAAATAACTTATTGTAGGCCTATATTGACTTGTATAATGAAAAATAATATTTAAGTAATATCTAAAAAAAAAAAATAATAATATACAAAATACATAACAATGAAATATATAGTCGACAGATTTACTAAAGGGTCTTATAATTTCAAATCATATCTTAAATTTAATGATTTTCAACATTTTAAGCGAATTCCAGACATGGTAGAGTTATTGTAGTTTTTAAAACGTACATTAAATACATGTGCCCATATTACCTGCACATGCAGGTAATATGGGAACTTTGATAATGATGTCAACATTTGAATATTGCAGACAGGGGGGTTGGTGATAATTGTTTTTCTTCACAATAAAAGTTGGAGCAGTAGTTATTGATTCATATAACAAAGATTAGACTGTGTGTCATTTCGTAATTTTATGCAAATTAGGCAAATGAGCTTAGGGGGCCCATATTACCTGCATGTACCCTAATATAAAAACTTTCTTCCTGCAAGTTTATATAATTTATCATAAAAAGTTGATCGATGAAAATTCATATCGATAATAATTTTATGTGCCATTTTTTACACTATTTTTAATGATCGGGTGAAATGAGCTATTAAGAGATTATTAACTACCATATAGAATTCAAAGCAACATGGACTTGGTAGCCGATCTTGGAGCAGGTCTTGTTATTCCACGATAATTTTTCCTTTTCCGGGAAATCGCTCATATATTCTATTCCAACGGGTCACGTGGTTAATTTTTAGTCTACACTGAAAACCTAACCTCGTCCGTCAGTGGACGGACTAGCTTTAAAGCTAGTCAGTCAAGACGGACTAGTTTTAAAGCTAGTGAAAGAGAGAGATATGTGTTGAAGAAACTATCGTCG
>CALNVZ010000649.1:32113024-32136889 GCA_940671915.1 Paracentrotus lividus | reverse complement strand
TGTCAGTGTTAGTCCGTCCGACGACTAGCTTACAAACTGAATCCCAAACTCTCAACTTGAACGGACGCACGCTTTAAAGCTTAGCCACCGTACACTTGATGTATCCGTCGATGCGACGGACGAGCTCAATAAAATTGGATGGTAGCCTCAGTTACCATTAGAATGACCGACTAGGATTTGATACACATAGCCCTGCATGTCGCTACAATTGAAATGACGACTATGCTTTTGAAATACACACAGACTGCAATGTCTAATTATTATCTCCATGTAAATTAGTAGCGGCTGTTCCGAAACATATATCAATGAATACATTATTCTAAACAAAGTTGTTTTTGACCTGACCAATCTTAAAGCTTACGATACATAACATCACATCACGACAAGAATGCAATTCACGGAGTATGTTGTCAACTGTTGTTCTCCACTTCTTATTAGGCTAACTTGAAACCTCGTTACTATAAGAACCAAGAACTGGTCTATTTTTAAGATTACTGGTGAATGCCGGCAAGCAACAGCATGAATACAAGTAATAGCATCGAGTGAATAACATATGCGCTAATGCGAAAGACATCATCTCATTATTTGTATTATCTGTATGTGAATCTATTAATGAGCAAAACTGTAAGGAAAGCAGATCCATATACCCCGTAAACTGAAGATTTTTTATGATAATGGGCGATCTCCATTCATGTGATAGTGTGTGTCTCTTTTTGAATTCTTATTTTTCAGTTTCTAGATGAATCGTTATTATTACACATGTTAATACATACATCGACGCAACACGGAAACAAATTCTTCTTGCCGAAATTCAATTTCTATAAATTGCGTGTGGTATTACTCGCAATCGAAATGCAACATAAAAACGAATTCAATTCTAATTACTGAGAATTATTTGTACCGAACTATCTCTTAAGACTTACTTTGCTGAAAGAACAAATATTGATTAGACGCACGATTGGCGGATTTCGAGCTGAGGTGGCTCTGCAAAGAAAAATGCGTAGATGCAGAAAAGTATAGGCAGGCCTACAACAAAACAGACATGATGAGCAAAGCCAATCTGGGCGGGAGCCCGGGGGACAGTGGCGGACCGTTCACCCTCAATTTTTTTCATGGATCGTCCCCCTGATTTTAAGTTGATCAGTATGAGATCTGCTCTCGTGACTGACTAGCTTTAAAGCTAGTCAGTCTGGGCATCACTACGACTAGCTTTAAAGCTAGTCGGTCTACCCATTTAGGTTTTCAGTGTATTGACCTAGGAAAAAGACTGACAATCGGCCAAAAAACCCCAAAAACCTTTCCTCCTTTCAAAGGGCAAACACCCATCCAGACAGCTGCCTGAGCTGCTGATCAGCTGATTGCACCTAGTAGTACCTGTGGATGAGTTCATGGAGTTTAAGCGACGCCGCGGCGCGGCTCTTGTTGCATAGCAGTGGAAAAAAAAAAACACTACTCCCATCGATCGTCACGCCCACAAGAGCGAAATCCTAAAACACGCCGGAGAGTTTGCTTTGCACAGAGGCTTTGCATATAGCATTTGAAACGATCATCAACATATTAATTTGAAATCTTACATGACTGTTGCATGTACTTATCATTCGAGAGGAAAGTTGCATAAATTCCGGTATGATCCATGCATTTGTTGTTTCCTTTGCTCCATTTGTTATTTAGGCCAACTTATTTTACTCAATAAGGACAAGCGACCCGCACCGTAGGCCGACCAGCCCCCGTCGCCGTAGCCACCAGAGGTTACCCAGCAGCTCCCAACTCGTTCGATCACCGCGTGAGTAAGAAATATATTATTGCGAGAAAATCAGATATAGGGGAGAGTGGGGTTAGTTGGAACACGGGGTTAGTTGAAACATTGCAATTTTCTTTCACGGCTATAAATATATTTATGCAAATCTACCCTCAGGTTGTTGCTATTAGTCACTACCATCCACCACATTTTTCACCTCCTGAGTAAATTTTGTAACTTTTACAAATGTTTTATTATCTTAGAGAAGATCATAAATTAAGTTGGCCAGTTTTTTAGTATAACAAACGGTTATACCAAGCTACAAAACAAGGTTAAAGGGGACCAAAACCCAAGGAAATAATCATTTTTATAAGGAAGAGCACAACCAGAGGAGCAATTGAAAAAAGGTTTCATCAAAATCGGTTATAAAATAAGAAAGTTAGGGAAGTTTGAAAAGTCTCGTTTTACCTTCTATGGGGATCCTCAAACTGGCAACATTGGCTTCAAAATGGCTGATTTTATGGACAACTCTCCATTTGTTTTGTACACAAATTTTCAGATTTTCCCCATTTTCTTTCAAAATATGTCTTATTTACTTCTGAGCTCAAAATATGTCATGGAAAAATATTTTTCACACAACATATGTTGAGCTCAGAAGGAGATAAGACATATTTTGAAAGAAAATTGAGAAAATCTGAAAATTTGTGTACAAAACCAATGGAGAGTTGTCCATAAAATCGGCCATTTTGAAGCCGATGTTGCCAATTTGAGGATCCCCATAGAGGGTAAAACAAGACTTTTCAAACTTCCATAACTCTCTTATTTTATAACCGATTTTGATGAAACTTTTTTTTTAAATTGCCCCTCTCATTATGCTCTTTCCTATGAAAGTGATTATGTCCTTAGGTATTTGTTTCCTTTAAATAAGTGGCATGTTGTTGTCCGTCTTTTGTGCTGTAAGCTTACAAATGTCAAATGGGCCTCTGGGGTTAGTTGGAACATTTTGAACGGGGTTAGTTGGAACATGTACTAAGTAAATAGGTTTCAGCTGAATAAAAAAAATAAAAATCATATAATTCCGTGAAGTGTTCCGAAATATTCCTTTACATGTACAGTGGTGGCCAAAATTATTATGAACACCTGAACCTACACAAAGTCTATGGGATTATCAATGCCCTAGTTCATTTGCCAAAATCAGATTAAAGAAATATTTTGTGTGCCATGAGCTTTCACGACTTTTTAGCATAGGGTCTTACGTTAATGTAGACACCAAATTTATATAGTTTTGACCATCTGGTAATGCGCAGCATTAAAAATAGTTGCGCTATGCGCTTTTGGTTTCCCCATAGACTTGTGTATTAAACATGTAGACAAAATGCAAAAAAAGTAGAATTCCAATTACATATGCTGATTGCTCAAAAAGTATTTGTGGTAGAAGTATGAAACTTAGCAGGCTTATTTATTCTAATATACCTCAAATACATGCTAAGTTTCAGCAAATTTGGTCAAATGGGGACGGTGGATTCGCCCCAACCCTAGGTGGTGAGATGACTAAAATAACCATGCCCATTGAAGGTTAAGACTATTTTTTAAATTTAATGAAGACAATCCTTGTAAATGTAATTTTTTTTAAAAAGGAAATTTCATGAGCAATTCAAATATGTTGAAGAATTAAGGGTCATTGGAAGAGGGACTTAAATAGGGGCTCTGAATAAAAAAAAAATGGTGCCCTTCAAAAATAATTGAAATTCCCACATAAGATGTTACTACTTCACCCTGCGTTATTATGAATGCCATTTTTGACATCCTCAGGAAATTTCCTTTCAGAATATATATACTTTTGTAGGGAGGGGCTTAAAATGATTAACGTTATGACACTTTGATCCTGCAGGGGCAAGGTTTTTAGATTGTTTTAATTTGTGGCGTAACATAAAAAGGGCGACTTGGGGGGCGAGTTCCCAGCGCATGGCTTTATTATTTAATTTTTAAAGCATAATGATGATATTCGGAGACATTCCAACCATTTCATAGGTATTTAAATGGTCAACTGAATGGAAATTACAAAAATCATTTAAATATGCTTGGTTTTCTAATAATTTTGGCCACCACTGTATATTAGTGCACATTGGACAATTTTATTTTGGTTTAAACAAAATATATTGCAGAATGGTACTCCACAGGACTTCAGAATATCTGTATGTGAGTGGATGCCTTCAAGTGTAATAAAACATGAAGTAAAAAAATTGATCATCAATCTTTAATATTTTGATTAGAATCAATAAAGCAAATTAGCTTAACCCATGTAATAATGTTGTAGGTATTTTAAATATAATTATAAAGATACCATGCACAATGTTTCAACTTACCCCATACCATGTTTCAACTAACCCCGTGTGTGGGGTTAGTTGGAACACTTGTCATGGTCTTGTCGCCGAAGATGGATTTTTTTCCCCAGAACCATTACTAAGTTTAAGAATTTTATGGGGTACATTTGTAGCATACAGATATACATTCCAGTTGATTGTTTATTGTTTCTTGAAATAAATCCGTTTTTGTTTTACGGCCATTTTTGTGAAAAATGTTCTATATAACCTCGCTCTCCCCTTATCAATTACCAGTGTCGTTGTCTGTGTTTTGTTTATTATAAACCCCTCCCCAAAAGTTCCGCAAAGCGACGTTGGGCCATGATAACTTTTCAGGTATTCTTTAGTTATTCCTAATAATCAGACTATTGGAAAGATAATTTATTCCCCTTTTTTATTGAAATCATATTTGTAATGATTGTGTTATGCTTCAATGCACAGATTATTAGAAATTTGAGAAAAGTAAAAAGTCACATGTTGTAAAATGCACCTTTATTGATCACATTATAGTTCTACATGAAATATATTTGTTGACAATATCATAAAATATATATTATTATTATGTCCGGAGCGCATTTTGAAAGAATATCAGCCATCGGCCTGGTACCTAATCGTATACAGTAACAGGCCATAATTAATGCCAGATAAAGTGTATCATCGAAACGGAGACAGAGCTAGAGAGAGATAGAAGAGAGAGAGAAAGAGAGAGAGAGAGAGAGCGCGAAACTAACCGAGATTGATGATCAATGCAGAAAGGTGTATCTTCGAAGACGAAGACAAAGAGAGAGCCAATAGAACGGTTGTGTTTATTAGCCGATGAGAGGAATACGACACACAATATTGTACCAAGGAAACAAAGGTTTAGGCTGCCCATCCGTGAATTATTAACCCCAAATATGCCCAACTACATAATGATAATTAATAGGTTGTCGGTATCATGGGATGTTGATTTTATTATATAAGGGTTTAATACGCATAGCATAGCCATACATAATATCTGAAAAGGCATGATATCGAAGACAATAGGTCTTTACTTTCTCAGATGAAATCCTAATCTTTATCCAATCGAATGTAATAAATTATACTGATTTTCCAAACATAAAAGACGGATCAATGTTACATAAAATATTTGTATCTCTTATAGTAAGTAAGTACTAATTAACCCATTATCCCCAGTGTTCTCATCTACAAATTAATACGACATTAAAAATGCGCCATTGATATTTTGTAGATGCATTAATATATTTTTATATAGACTCTTTCAAATCTCTTCAATATTTAGTGTCGACATCCCTAACATTAGACAATGTTAGAAATGGTCCTGCAAGATCTATTTACTGACTGAACTAGATATACGTTACGCTCTTCGGAATAATTGGAATTCAAGCACTTTTTAGTTGGTTTTGTGAATTATGAAACAGATCGTGCATGTCGTGAGTGATATATTTCATTCGATTTCAAAGTCAAACTATAATTAGCATTCAATAAAGCTATCAGTGTATTCCGTCCGTAAGTAAACATGTAATAAAGGAGAAGAATTAACATAATACACATAAGTTCAACTCTCACTTTACCCATTTTTTAATTGTGACAAAACATTTTATATTACCTGTTGCAATCTATCTTAAAGCCAATACAAACCAGCAGCTTTGTAAAGCACCACTCCAAGTCCTCAACTACTCAAGCAGTGTAATGTTATAATACAGGCCCATTTGAATGGTAATTTTATATTCACAATGCAATAGTTACATGTATGTTACTAATTAGCAAAACAAACAATTTTCTCTCAAAACTCTTTAGTTTCTCAAAACAAATTAAATTATAATTTTAATTTAACTACGTATTCTTGTCCTAAAACTTTTTGAAAAACACATATGCCTACATAAACAGTTATAAAAAATAACAATAACATAATTTTCATATAATTTTCATATATTTATGAAATGCATGTATGATTTGCAATAAAGCGTTCCCATGAAGAGAAAAAAATTCTCAGGGTAATGTAGGCCTATCATTCCATTTGTTTGCTCCCAATAAGCAAAAATGCCACATAAACCCCCTGAAGCCATCCATGCTATCGTATACCGTTTTGTTCAAAGTTATATAATTGTTATGCAGCAGCAGAGAGTGACGTACAGCGTGCTGCGTGCAAGTCTTAGAGCACAAAGGCAAATATTGATTGATGTTTTATTAGTCATATTTGTATATCACACATGATTACTGAAAATTGTACCAAAATTGGATCTGCAACATGTAACACTGTCATGACTGTCAGATGGACATCTACAAAATAAAGTGACTGAATTCAGTGCATGCCAATCAGTTCATATCGAAAAAAGGGGCGATCCAAAGGGGCCATGTGTCACACAAGCTCATGCATTTTGGCAATTTTTATAACTCTTCACCTCAAGCGCGATTTCATGTCACGACTGGGGGAGGGGCGGAAACACGAAGCACGAGCCAAAAATTAGGGTTTAAAAAACATCCTTTTTAAAACAGAAATCGTCCATTGGATTTTTCAAAACTCTGAGAGGCTTCTTTTTAATATAAGAATTCCATCTTTTTAGCAAAGAAAGGGGGGACTTTTGGGTCATGAAAAGGGGCACTCTTGGGTGAATTGAAAAAGTGGGTGGCACTGTGCCCTCTGCCTCCCCCGGGTTGGGCCGCCTCTGTCAAGACGAGTAACGCGTCCCAAAGATACATTATATACAAAAATTCGTCACAGAATGACCGACTTCGCACATCATGCAGAAACTATGACCATTTAAAGATTAAAGTGTCGCGCGTCGCAACAAATAAAACACATTCCATGAATAGATATAGCGACCTGGGAAAGAAAATTTTGCCTTCTAACATTTAGGATTGTATTTGACATAATATTTTGCCTCTTTCTAGCTTCACTAGCTTACCACTGAACTAAAAAAATGTTAAGCTTTAAAAAAAATCTTGGGGGGACAGGCTCCCCTGCCCTCTTCCCCCCCCCCCCGGGATCGCCGCCAATGCTTTACCTCATACAACTTTTTGGCAAGATATAATCATGTCACGCATAGACATGATAAAAATACCAGACATTACCAGATAGTGACTAATCATATCATCATTAGCCTATTAAAAAAAAAAAAAAAAAAAAAAAAAAAAAAAAAAAAAAAAAAAAAAAAAAAAAAAAAAAAAACATTATATCCTCGCGACAAATCAACACGGGGAAAATTGCATGGGCAAACAAAGCCTTCATCTAGGCAATAGGCATGTCTGGAATCAATGTGCGGTTTATTTCCTAATTTATCAAGTAGCTGAAATAAATCATGCTTTATGATTCATGAATTTACTGTCATGTAATTTAAATAATAGTAATTAATATCACACTAAGAGCCAAACAATAATTGCAGGTTGTTTATTATAGACATGTTTTTATATATGCTTAATAATTCTAAGCTCTTTATTAAAAGATATAAAAATTAGACAATCGGAACCAAAAGAGTTTCAAAGCCTCATTTAAATGCGGCTGTTTCCCACACAGCCATGACAATTGAAGAAAGAAAACAATTTTAGTTACGGTGAAGTAGCATGGAATTCATGGAATTACTGTTCTAGAAGGAATTTTACATGCATGCAATGAAAGATTGTTATGGTGAAAAACATTTCTATTTCTGCGGAAATATGTTCTCGTGTGAGGCCTACATTTCTTTGTGAAAACTTGATTATAAATCTTATGGCTGTTTATCAATACTTCATTTTGGTTCATGTTGCGTAAGTTATAATAATTATTGTTATTTATTAAGCGCTTTTACAAAGAAATATTTTTGATAAAACCGCAATTGTGAATAATTTCTTCTCATGTTCAATAAGTTAATGTTATCTCACCCTATTATGCTATTTGTTAAGCATCCATGTTGTACATGTTGTAAATAGGACCTAATTGTGACCATTTTTAAATGATCGGGTGAAATGAGCTATAAATAGAATAATCGCCATATAAAATTCAAAGCAATATCTTCGATAACCATAATAAGTTTGCGTATTCGAGAACATAAAACAAATACACAAAAAGAGATTCACTACCTTTTGTCTCTTCCTTGTTCTCTTTCCTGAGATTAACTTCATTACATTACAGTCTTTAATTTTTACACTTTTCTTTAATAGATGTGCAATATGAAACTGGTTCCTGTATGCGAACTACTTCATGTTTATATTTATTGCTTATATATTACCTTTTAATATGCCATCTCCTTCATGTACTTATTATTTGCAATTTTTCGCAATAGACAGTCCTTTTTCATTTAATACATGTACAATATTACTTGCAATGTTAACCATCAAGAAAGTTATTTCAAATTGTTGTTATTATTCTCTTTATGTGCCATATTTGATCAATGTTTACGTGTACATGTAAATATATGTGGCTTTCTTCAAGAATGCATTATACAGTACAACAATATTAAGTGTTTTTCTTGGTCTCTTATCATGCTTATATTTCATACATTCCTTAGATGTAATTCATTTACTCACTTTTTGATTACTTGCAAATTGTATTCATAAGATCGTCTGATTCTCATTGATTCTGTTCATCTTGGAATTTTCTTCTTAAATTTAACTCCTGTTCAATACACAATTGATATGAACTTGTTTTTATTTACAATATTCATCTATGAATACTAGTACTGTCACTTTTTTTTATTCTCCCTCTCTTTGTTGTTTTGTTCCTCCCTTCTCCTTTTCTTTCTTTTTTTTTTATCTCACCCCCCCCCTCTCTCTCACGCTTCCTACAACTCATCTCTACTCTTCACTCCTTCACAACTCTCCTCTGCTGTTACTATTTATCTTTTTTTTCTCCTTTTCAAATATCTAAATTGCACTTGATACTGAAATATTCATGATGGTATCTGCGATTTAATCACCTTGAAGTTATTATGGATTTTTATGATTATGTAATCATTATTCTTTGCGTTTCGTATTTTATGATTGAAACACCCACTCTTTATCAAACCTCTGTTCTTCTAATTGCTTTCCTCAGTCTTTTATTTTTAAACCTTATCCTATTGTATTTCTTGTTTTCTACTTTTATCTGCACCTCCCCTTTTCTCCTTTCTATTTCTGAGCTTCCTTTTCTTCTTATTTACCTCAGTCAAATTGATTTTGCCTCCTCTCTTATCGCCTTATTTTTTTCTTCACTCATCTTTACACATTTTCATGTAAGTCGGCAATTTTTTTTAAAATAAGCTATGTAAGAATTTTTACGACTTTCTGTTATTCCTTTTTTTTCCTTTTTTTTTCTTTTTTTTAATTTTGTAAGTTCTCATTGTTAATCGGACTTTTTTTTAAACGAATTGAATTGAAATAATATGAGCAAAAAAAAAAAGAAAAAAAAAAGGATTCTCGTTGTTTTGTTTTGTTCTTGTTTTTCTTTGTTTTTTTTATAACGGGGTTCTATTTTCTATTAAATTTTACAGATCTAAATCATCCTTGTAAAAATGGGTAGCAAGAGGGCAAGATTATGTTTTAACGACTCTGCTCTTTGTCGTGAGTGTCGACAACCTTTTATTCAGCGGGAAGAGGAAGGTGAATGCCCCAGATGTGTTCTTGAGAGGTATTTAATGATAATGATAATAAGTAATGATTATATAAAGACAACGACAATAATGATGATAATAATGATAATAATAATAATAATAATAATAATAATAATAATAATAATAATAATAATAATAATAATAATAATAATAATAATAATAATAATAATAATAATAATAATAATAATAATAATAATAGTTATAGTAATAGTAATAATAATAAATATAATAACAGTGATAATAATAGTAATAATGAAAAAAATAAGAATGATAATAATAAAAATACTAATGTTGATAATTATAATAATTACGACAAAAAAAGGAAGATAATAAATAGTTATTATTATCATTATTATAATTATTATTAGTGTCGTTAGTCGTTTAATTTCAACCATTCCAGATTCCTGGGGCCCAGAAGAGAATCCCTAATGTGCGTAGATATACCATCAAGAAACATGCACTGTAAACATAAATTAGTCATTTGACTAATAAAAATTAGTCCTGCCATATGTCTGAAATGACTAGAATTAATTAGTCGAATGACAAATGTTTAGTCAGATGACTAGCATTAATTAGTCGAATGACTAATGTTTAGTCATTTCAGACACTTTTTGATTTAGCCAGATGACTAGAATTAATTAGTCAGATGACTAGAATTAATTAGTCGAATGACTAATGTTTAGTCATTTCAGACACTTTTGGATTTAGCCAGATGACTAGAATTAATAAGTCAGACAAAGCTAAATATTAGTGACTTATTTTAGTTGGTCATCATTTTAAGGCCACATTTTATGTAAACACAAAAGAAATGAAGCAACTAAATCTCTTTTTGATTTAAAACAGATTTATTTCAACATAATCGGGCTATGCATATTAATAATAATAATAATAATGTACAAAATTTCATTTTTACATAGTACAACATAAATTATAAAAATATATAGCATAATAGTTAACATTATCACGATAGCAGATACTCTGAATTGTTGTAATGATGATTACATAATAAATAGTCTGCCAAGACATCATAGTGTTATTACTGTACTAAAAGGCAAATTTGTGAGGCCAATACACTTAAATAGCATAGGAGGAAGAGAGTGAGAGGGTGAGGAAGACACAAAGTAAAGTGAAAGGAGAACAAGAGGGAAGGACAGAGGAAGGGAGAAACCAGAATAGAGAATTATGGAAAAGTCTAATACAAATCTATATATATTTTCCATGCTAAATCCAAAAGTGTCTGAAATGACTAAACATTAGTCATTCGACTAATTAATTCTAGTCATCTGACTAATTAATTCTAGTCATCTGGCTAAATCCAAAGTGTCTGAAATGACTAAACATTAGTCATTCGACTAATTAATTCTAGTCATTTCAGACATAGGGCAGGACTAATTTTTATTAGTCAAATGACTAATTTATGTTTACAGTGTGAGAAAAGAAGAAAGCCCACGATGCTCCGTCGGATTACTGCTTTGGAAAATTTGTAATTTTACGGAGCTTTCAGAAGGACGTAATGTCACTGGAGTCAACACTATTCGTTCGGAGCCTTTCATCACCAGTCAGTACGGTTACAAGCTTTATATCCAGCTCGATGTGTTCCACAATGTCCTCAAGAACCAAAAGGAGGTTTTCCTGCGTCCGGTTATCCTTAGAGGAGATTACGATGCGACACTCGCTTGGCCGTTTACGAAAAACATTACTTTCAAAGTCATCAACCAGAACGACCTCCGGAATGCAATTAGCCTGCCATTCCAACCTGACCCACAAAGTCTTAGCTTCAAGAAACCTACAAGTGATTCCAACATCGCATCAGCTGGAATTGTCTTTCCAGACGTTCAACGTCTTCAGGGTTTCTTGAAAGATGGCTCCCTGATCGTAGAGGTCAAGTGCCAAACGTCGGATATACCTGCACAACCATCAGAAGACCAGGTATTGTCATACCAATGTCAGGTAAGCGAGGATTCAGAATGAACTTGAATTCAGAAGAACCTACCTGTGGCAAGACCTTGGTAAATTTATCAGATTGTGCTAACGTGTATACCCTCTGTAATTGAAACTGGTAATGGGCAATAATATCTTATCTACAGGGTGATTTTCCTATTGTTTGAAATATGGAATGATAAAGGGTTAATATTTGCACCCTTTTCTTGCAAAGTTGCTCTCCCTTGCTTCTTTTGATACCATATTTCGTTGGAAAATATTCACACTTTAATTTTCACCAACTTGCTTGATATTGGGGCTTAATATTAGAACGACGTTTAAGGGGCCTTGTTTGACATTTGCCATGTTCAAGTTTACTCAGAATGGTACACATTACGATTCCTATAGTATCATTAATGTTAGCCATTCTTTCATGGTTATCAACACATTTAAGAGACAGACAGTGTACCTTTTCATCCCACAAGTTTAAGCACAAAGCACTACTATAACTATGACTATTGTATTTCATTTTTTCATTATGTTTGTATAAAAAAAATGTATCCCTAATTTTTGACATACATGTAAGTTACAGCAATGATCTGAAATATTGAATGAAGAGTTTATTTTAATTTTTATTGTAGGAGCTGAAAATTTGAATAATTTTCATTTAATAATATAATTGTAAAATACAAAAGAAAAAGTGGAAATATGACATCATCAGCTTGCTTATTAAATATGCAGAAGACTATGCAAAGCTGTTTTATTATTTTTTTTAATGCAAAACTTTAGAAAATCATGAATGTTATCTTTCTCATCCGATTTTGATGAAATTTTAGGTGTTGAAAACCAATGTTTTACTGAATAGTTCAAGCTATCTGAATGTCATTTGCATTTTGAATGAAATGTTATGAAATAATGTAACGCTTGATAATCTGATTGTATCACTATTTACTGTCTGACCTCAAGTTTCAATATCATCTCATTTTCCCCCGAATGTGTGCAGACATTTAAGGCGTGTTAGAAAAAAACAAAAACAAAAACAAAAAACAAAAAACAAAAAACAAAACCCACCGGGCATGAGTTTCCCTTGTGAATTTTAAACCGCGAATTTTAAAGACTTAACTGTCTAAACTCAAATTTCAATATTGGAGGTGGCTGTCTTGCTATTTAACAATATTAATGTTCATTATGATTATATTCATGAATATGTTACAATGTATTACATGCAATTTTTATTTGAGATAAAAGATTTTAATATGAATTAAATCTTCTTTAGTGATAGAAGAAGGAAAATTAAAATCGAAAGAAACTGATACGGTTTCTGTGAGCAACTTCCGTTGTATTCCTGATGTTTAAAAAAATTGCTAAATGAATTCATCATATTTATTCTCAGATTTGGACGATGAGATCTCGATGAGAGACAGATAGCAAATACCAATAACATTAGTGCCCTGTAACATAAAGATTTACGATCAATTAAAAATATGAAACAACCATTAAGATTGGTTCACAGGGAGACAGACTTCTATGCAAGAAGTCTATGCAACAACGATCCTCATTGGTTACTATCGATTTGCAACTGATTGTATTGATGATGATATAAGCAGATAAGCCTGGTATATATACAATATGGAAATATTGCACGTACATCCAATGCATGTCCATGGTATGTAGGGAAGTCAAACACCTTAACCGGCTAGCATACTTTTTTGTAATGTACAAAATCAATACAAAAATCCAAGAAAATGGGGGAAATGTATGAAACGTCTCGCATAATGTTTTTTTTTTTCTTTCTACAATGGAACATGGAACAATCCATGCTGTATTTTGTATTGCTAACATGTTTTTTGTTTTACATGGAACGTTATATTTTGTAACTACAGTTATGCTGGAAAGTAAAAATGTTACCTGTTACACCATCCTGTGTGTAAGTTATGAAGGAGTGTGTTAGAGGTAACATTTACTTTCCAGCATAAACGTACATGTGCATGTAAATGTTATCTTAATATGATATAATATACATATAATATTTTTCAATTTTATTTAGTTTGTATTACTAACATTTTGCAGTCCGTATATAAACATACAAATGTTTTTATTGTAGCGCTGCATCCAATTCATAATTGATCGAAGCGCTTTACAAAGAAAAACATAGTTAATATAAAATAATACATGAACATGATGAAGGCTATGAAAGGGTAATTAAAATAATAAAGAAAAGGTTGAAAATTTACATCCATCCAATGAAAAGGTATACGTTTTCAGTTTTTAGTATGACTTGTACGATGATGACAAGTAACACAATGAGTTTCTATTTCCTGATGGTATATTCTAATGTTAGTGTATAATACTTTGTATTTATGATATCCGTTTGTGCATCTTAATTATACCGGTTATGGCGGTAATACAACCTGTATTTTGCCATGGCGACCTCGACTCAAGCCTCGTGCTTAGAGATTCTCACCTACTTTCACACGATTATTAAGATAATTTGTATTATGTATTTTGAAAAGATAATACATGTAACTTGAACTTTAAAAAAAAAATGGTGCAAGCCTTGGAAAGATAATATAGGTATTGAATAGAGCCGAAAGTTTCTTTCTGATTTTTGTGTGATTAAATTTTTTTGCGACGAGCAAAAATCGCAATTTCACAAAACTTCGTTCGTATAGTAGCGCTGCTGCTGTGTGTTTATCATAATCTTATACCATGTCATAGACACTTTATGCACAAAATGTATTTTTATTGATTGTAGAAAACTAATCACATCTCAAGATTTACAGCACTAAATGAGATGAAAATGAAGAAAGTTTGTTTTCTCTACCCCCCAAAATGTACCAAACAATACCAGGTTTTCAATTAAAATTCATCGTACATGTATTTTTAAAATAATGTTTCGCTGGCTTGTACCATTTAATTTTTATCAAGTACCCTCCAAAATGTACCAAACAATACCATGTTTTAATTAAAATTCATCGTACATGTATTTTAAAAAAAATGTTTCGCTGGCTTGTACCATTTTATTTTTATCAAGTACATGTATGTGGTAGGCACTATTTGTCCTATTATGATTACTATCTTCACTTGGATGTGTTGAAAAGTGCATTGTATATATTTTTTTCGGAACTGTAAATAATACCAGAATTTATTTATATTCTGCAGAGGAAATTATTAAAATATAAAGATCAGCGATTAAAAAAAAACCGTTAAAAGTGAAATTGGTATTTTATTATTTCATAGTCAATTTGTTTTGTTACTGTTTTGATGGTGCAGTGGTCGGGGTTCTTGCCTTATATCGGCTGAGCCGTTTGGCAAGGTCAAAACTATGTAAGTGTGCTCTGAAAAAAAGTCTCCGGTCGGCTCATACAGGGAAATGGGAAAAACGTTCACTGACACTCCTATCCAACTGACACAAGTTTGAAACTCATTCAAGACATTCGGATAAATATTTTTTTTAAACCCACTTTGAAAAGGAAACGCTACTTTGTTGAACTTTTTGCTGATAAAAATAATATATGTCATTTGATATTGCCATCAGATTCTACTTTAGTTTTTGAAGTTACCTAAAATACATGAATATTTTAACACCAAAGCCGGTGCTGAATTAACACCGGCCCAGCTGCAGAAGAGGACCACACCCACTGGCGTTAAATTAATTTAAGTATCAAATAAACTCTCATGGTGCAGGTGAGATCAACACTTTCATGTGGTGGGGGGGGGGGTTGACATTTCGTATTTATGTTCATCCCAAATTTCTTTAGGTCATGCAGGCCGAAAGAGCTCTCATATGAGGGAAAGGGAGAGCTTATCCTTGAATGGACAAAACTAGAAGAATCACAAAGAGCGATGGAGGACAGCAGCGGTAGGAGGACGATGTTGGAGGAGACTTCGCTTGTGCCCCTATGATAACTACCAAATTAAAGGACAGGTAACCGGGGGGGGGGGTGAAAAAAAATCGGCCTTCGGCCGACCAATATTTATCATTATTCGAATTACAGCCAAAGCTTTGATCGGTTATCCATCGATCCATTTCGGGGAGGTGGGGTCTGCAGGGCCCCAAAGATAAAATCCGGCCCTAAAGTTGTAAGCTACAACATTTGTATGAAGTGCGTCCCATCAAAAAAAATATACTCAACTTTGAGAGCCCCAGGTTAAAAATTTTATGTTATGTGACCTTGGTCTTTATTTCACGTTGAAGGGTGACTCATACTCTCTCAAGTGATATTTGTGTTGTCATAGATGACTGAGCACTGAGCATTAAAAAAAAAATTTAAAAAAAACTGTGTCAAATCGCCGTGAACCAAGTTTAGTAATTTCCAACTAAATTAGGTATATGTATAAGTAAAACCGTAACAACATAAATAACTTTTGTTGTGCATATGGCCTATTTCCCTTTACAATTATTAACATCAGACCAATGTTATCCAAGAAGAGTGATAAGAAAGAAAAAAAATATTTTGAAACAATAAGAATTTAATTAATTATAATGGAATTAGAGATTGTTTTACAGCATGAAAAATCACCCTGAACATGACCAGCAGCTAATGATATCCATGCACAATGTTGTCCATGATAAGCTTTTCGACTCTGAAACAAATTCCAAAAAGAACCCGGAGCCCATCCTCCATTCTTTTAAAATAGTTAGAGCGCCACCTCGTTGATGTTATGTAAACCATTCGTATTTGCATGAGTCACTCGATTACGACGTACAATTCAAAAATCCCCGCGATCACGAACCTTGAGATCGACTACAGCATGCATAGCAACACACATTTCGTGAAAAACCATTTTCGATGTCGATAAATTGGTTGCTTTGACGAGTTGTTTTAAAATAATTGCTTTTTATCTGCCACCAGGATAAGGCCTCTATGAGTTCTTCATCTAACAAGAATAGAAAAAGAAAAGCAACATGCAAGTTCCAGGCATTAGTCAGCTGCAGACATGGATATTGGATTACTTCGCCCCTTGATCGACATTCATCGAGCCTTTACATGACGACAACGATGACGACGACGGGAACAAGGCCGAGATGACGGACAGAAAGAACCGACAAAGAGAAAGACACAAATCCATTTGTCGTAGATTTGCCGTAGGCCTATCACCGAGCCTCATCATGTGGTTAGTACAGAGAATAATATTGTAACGCCATTTTTAAAGGGCAGAAAAAAATTAGGATTTTCTTAGTAACCATTTACTCTTTGAAAGTTTAGAGTCAACTAATGATACGTATAACTTCTAAAACCATACTCATATCTTATTTTGAATACTTTTGTTGTTGTTGATCTTTTAAAGTTTTTATCGATTTTCATAATTTTATAACATAATTTTGTATCAGGCTCGTTATTTGTTTGATTTACTTGAATGTGATTTTAGTGATTCGCTTTTGATTATTGTTCGATGTGACACAATCATTTGATTTTTGTATGATTATTGTTTTTGTTATGTTATTTTAAATACTTATAGAGAAAATCGATCCCTTGGATAATTTTTTTTGTAAGATTTGCGACCCAAACTACTCAAGTTAGAATTACTAGTACTCAGTTGGTTAAATGTTGTAAAAGTAATAGTCAGATATAGGCTCAGTAACAGTCTGTGTAAAAAAAAAATGGTACAGTCGGGAAAAGAGATATTTAGATATGAAATCTTCTCAAATGATGTGTGAACCAACTTAAAGCCAAATGATTCTTCTTGCTGATGCACTTTGTTTTGTATAATTTCCCTTTGTAAAACAAAAGTTATGCTAAATTTTGTGCGGCGATGAGCTAATCGAAATTGCACACATATATTGTCTCGGTGCGCTGAATTCATGGCTATTATGTGCGAAACCCATAGAGAAGCATGCACAAAGTACAATTTTTTCTTGAATATAGAAAACGGGTCATATCTCAAGATCTGCAACACCAAATGGGATGAAAAAATTTGCTGGAGAAAGCCTGGTTTCCTACTTTATGGAAAGATCAAACACTTTTAGAATGTGATTAATTTTCATACTTAAAAGAAAATGTTTTCCAACTGTACCATTTTATTTGACACAGACTGTACAAGGACAAGTGTTGCTGTCGATATCAATTGTACTTTATCAGTCGTAACACTGTAGTATGACTGATGATTGATTCAGAGTTATCCCAGCTATGTACAAGAAGGGGACTATATATATCTATTTATTTATTTTTCCCAAATAAGAAAATAATGATATGGACCATTACAATACCCTCTCCACAATAAAATGCACGACACAGAATAATGTTCGCTATATGACTGTAATTTTAAGTTAATTGCAATCCTATCCGATTATGGTATTGTGTTGTTAGAAAGCTAAACTGTTTCTTTTCCTTTTCTTTATTTTTTTTTTCTTCACAAGCCTTTGTCTTACCTTTTATCCTATTTGTATTTTTTTCTGTTTGTAGGCTTGAATTAAAGGGGTACATCAGCACCATATTAGCCCCTCCTATTTCGAATAAAAATGATAATGGGTCTAACATTGAAATAAACAGATGGATTAATTAGATATTTGAATAATGATTGATACAAATAAATTTGAATTTAAAAAGAAACAAAATATGAAAATTTGATTATACTATAACAGTAACTTACCTTACGTAGCCTATATAGTTCCGAAAATGACGGAAATATAATGTTGTGATCGAATGTAGAGCTCCATAATACAGACTTAGGGCGTCGGAATCGCCGCATTTGATCTTAAAATTATGAAGAAAACCAAGGAAAGCCAAAAGAAATGACAAAGAAGAGGGAAAAGAATTAGAGATTAATGACATGTTGTTACTGGTGTCATGTTTACTAAATCTTGCAATATTTATGGTCGAATGAATAAAAAGATAGCCAACCCTTGATCAAATGTTACTGAGGCCAATCGTGGGATGAATGGCATTTTATAGAGAACAACGTGAGTTGGTTACAAAATTGCCGACTATCAAAGCGCGGCGTAATCTACATAAATATTCATACGGCGATGCGGCAGTTATCATAATGTCTAGAAAGGTTGGTTTTTTGTCTCAACATCAAAGCGCAACCACTTTCCACGCGCTGCGTAAACTTAAAACTTGCATCTATCTGCGGAAAGAATTGTGTCTGAAAAATAAAAATCATTCTCTCTATGGACTCCGCAGTTCGAGAAGCAAGTTTTTCCCTCTCCCACCCCTCCATTTCTTCGTCGATTGTTTTCAACTTTGTTTTGGTTCCTTTCTATTGCAAGATTCCACGAAGACTTTGCATGTTCGGACTGGAATGGAAGGGCCGCGCCCCCCGAGTCTTCCTCCCGCGGCACTTCGTCTATGATTTTTGATAATCCTCTGTTATCAAAATATAAAAATAATTCAAAGGAGTATGTGTGTTCTTGTCAACTCAAGCATCCCGCCTCACGCTCAAAAATCAACAAAATGTCTTTCTATTAAGGTGGTTAAATATTGTTGGACCGGAGCTTTTTCTAAATTTTTGCAAATGTGAGTTAATTAAATAGAAAACACGCCTATTTTCTCTTTAATTCAATAGTCTATTAATGCTTGGGGTTCTAAGTTATGGACATTTCAAATCACAAAATGCAAGCTTCCTCTATTCCCTATTATTTGGAAAGGCGGATTACAAATTGGTATATTATTATCATTTATTATATTATCTATGATATTATTGTTATTATTAATGAATAATTTTCATAAAAACGGGGACTGGTTCAGAAAACTACTAAACAAGCTTTCGAGAAAAGCCCCCCCCCCCCCCCGGTGTTCCGAATGGGTGCGTTTATAATTTGACTCCCCTCCCTAACCCACCCTTTCGAGAAGAAAAAGCCCCCCCCCCCGACCGGTGTTCACGAAAGGGTGCGGGCCAATCCACCGCTCCATCCCCGCTCCGCTGAAACGCAGACGATCTTGCCAAGCCATTTGAATGATGAATTGCATGAATTTGATATTTTGTTTATGACAATATTATATACACTGTTAAAAAAAAAAAAAAAAGTTCTTGCAGCAGGCTTCTTGAACACTTGTTTATCCTTACTGACAATTTGCACTCTTAAAGTACAGAAAAATGGTTATGGGCGTATGTTTATTTTTTACGAATTTCCTGTAATTAAAGGACTTTATTTCCTTTCCTAAAACAGAAAAACCTTTCTGTTACTTGCAGAAAATTCAGCATACATCAACTTTTCTGTATTTTATGTACATTGTTTATAACAATTATGTTGCAGTTAAGAATTACAAGTGTTCTTGAAGCCCTATGTTTAGCAAGAAACTTTTCTTTTTTCTTTTTTTTTTAAGGAGAAAAAATCCCCAGAAATCATTTCTTATTCATTCTCTGCAATTAAGAACATGTCTGTTATAAAAAGGGAAAAAGTCTCTTTATTTTCTTTTAATTTTACTGCGAGTTCTGTTTAGATGATTACATGTATTCATTGAAGCCCTGCTAAAAGAAACTTTTTTTTAGGAGAAAAAATATCTAACAGTTGTACATGAGAATAATATGGAAAACAATAAATCCATATCAAATAAAGAAATAAAAATGCAACCGATCTCATCATTCTCCCTTAAACTCCCAATATTTTAAAACAAAAAGTTACTCAAATTAGCAGCTAGTAATTTTAGGTCCCTTACCGAAAATTACTTTTTCCGGTTTACAGGAAATTGTAAAGATTAAATAAATGAACGCAAACAAAATGTAACAAAAAAGAAGGAGGGAATATAACAAGTCAAATCATTGTACGTTTGTATCTAATATTCTACATTGTTGGCATGATTGCCTACATATCTATTACATTGTGACATGATACTATATTTCACGAATAAATATGCTCTGACAAGATGTTGAATTTCTGGAATAATAAGCCATGGTGGAAATAAATGAAACACTGTCAATGACAATGCTTCTATATACATGTGATTTACTAAATTGCATAGATCAAATTTTTCTTTGACGTTTGAATTAAAATTCGACCCAGGCATAATTGTTTTATTTGGACACAATCCACAACCTTTCATAGTTGCTCCTATACAATTTGTTTAAAAGTGACCATTAAACAAAAAGAAAACCTAAAAGTGCAGAAAAACTAATGTGATATGCCCATCATTACAGAGGAAATTGACAGGGAGAATGCAAGTACAAATGGAATCGTTGCACAGGCCATACTTTGCTTGGAGTTATGCGCCTGCTACCAAGCATTACCATATGCCATCAACAATAATTCAAATATTTGTGTCATAGGCACTGCGCTGCCAAAGCAACGTTCTCTCCGCGGGTCGGAAAAACAACCATAACATGGTGTTGATAAATCAGTAGCGCTAGTCCACCTTTCGGAGACAGGAGCAGGAAT
This sequence comes from Paracentrotus lividus, assembly GCA_940671915.1. Classification (NCBI taxonomy): domain Eukaryota; kingdom Metazoa; phylum Echinodermata; class Echinoidea; order Camarodonta; family Echinidae; genus Paracentrotus; species Paracentrotus lividus. The sequence goes on along the minus strand of CALNVZ010000649.1, from coordinate 32,115,982 downwards.
GATTACTTCTTCAAACCAATCATCGTGTATGAAAATTAACTGTAACTATTTGTAACGAACTAGTGGTACAAATACACAGAAATTGACGTCCTTACCCTCAAAGTTGTAATTTCAGTGAAAACGGCACACAGATTTCCTCTTCCTCTTAAACTGGAATATTATGACGTACGCCCTCTATAACACGATATTACTATTCATTCAATTCCCGTTTTTTATTTTCCGATGAATATAATGATATACATAAAACGCGTTTTTTTTGTAATAAGGATATTAATGTTAGGATAAATTTTCTCGATCCGTTTAATAAAGGCGGATAACAAACATCTTACAAAAATGATTTCGTTTTTATTGACTATTAATATTCATTTTTCTTTTGTTTAGATTCATTCTTCTAAGCTATAGGGAACAATGTTAGGAAGAAAAAATTACTGTTTTTAAAATCATGTTCACATATTTATTAAGAAGGTCAAGATTATTCATTAGAGGAGTGGAAATGGGACAGGTTTAACACTTTTTATTCATACACACTTTATTCACTCTTGATGTTGGTCTATAACCATGTTACATGTGAAGCTCTGTGACGAATGATTATTTATCATGTACGGGGACAGTCAAGACGACGCGTGGTGACGCCCCTCAGTGTGATTGTCTAGTTCAGGCGTGCATTGGTCACATGCATGTCTATTGATGAACTATTAGTCAAACCAGTCGCTCGTATATATACAACAGATTGTCCGGTCTTAACGCTATGTACTCATTGTGTAAACTTGCTCAGCTGACATGTTGGAGTAAAAGTTAACCGAAATAACAACAAGTAGCCAATGATTATTTTTGTGTGTATTAACTGTGGAATGTGTATTGACTGAGATTACTATTATCCGAGCGTATTAATTAATTAACCCGCAGGCAAGCTTTGATTTTTGTTTCACTGTTTTTCTCAATTTAATTTTTAGGGTTTAAATAAATAGTTTTGTATTAAACAGATTTGGTTGTTGAACTCTTTTCTCCAAATAATCATATACTCTATGGTGAATGATTGCAGACCATATGATTTGCTGGTATAATTGCATTAGAAAAAAGGGAAAGAATTTAATGATTTTAAAGGTGTTTTCTACTAAATTAGTGAAAATTACACCATTTGAGGAACTAATATTCATGTGGTATTACTCAGCACTGATACGTACATCGAATGAAAAGTTTTCGTTTTTCATATAAGAAGGAGTATCAAGTCTTGAAATCTGAGAAACAGATGAGAAATCAGCTATTAGGTTTTTGTCACATTCCTGTAGAATCTTGTGAGCCCTCGACTTGGTGTTTACATTGCGCTGAGAGATCACACAATACATGACCGTCATTGAAGAGGTTATATGTTTCTGCAAAAAGCTCGAAACTGTGGATCAGACTGGGGCGATAATGCTCTATTGGGCTATCACTTGAAAACGGCTAAGAGCATATATGACATACCATTTGTGCAGACGCTGCCAAAGATGCGACTCAACATATTTCGGATAATCTAAGTTTAGATACTGGTTAAGAATTTAGGTCTTATGAAGAGCTCCTAATAAGTTTAATTCTCGGCCTGTTCCTAATAACTAGTTTTAAATGCTCGTGTGAAACATATTATTTGCCCGCGAAAATGTGTCAAATCTTGCGTAATCTTTTATTCCTTTTCTACTAAACATCCTCCGTCTGTCTGTTAATGGACTGTGGAGTTATTATAATCAGTGTCGTAGAGTTAAGAATGGTTTATTAGTGGCAGCTATAGGGAGCAAATTCATGTCATGTGTTTTTGTAGTTTACTGTGATATTGTATCAATACCACGACACGCGTTTACGTCCTGAACGTCATCTCAATATCTGCCCTATGTGAGTACTATTTCTGTGACAATTATCATATAGTAGCAATGCAGAATATTACTATTACACTGTCCCTTCATTATACACTGGTATGAGTCTGATTCTAATCGTCGGCCATGAGGATACTTATACTACTAGTTATTGCAATAACTGTCCTACTTTTCATCTGGCTCGTTTCTGCTCCTTCAGTTTATATATCCATTCGGTTTTATCATGAGAAGCCTCTATTTTAATTCAACTGTAAGTAGAGAGAGATGTTTATTACTTGTCAGTAGGTCTAGACCTATTCAAACGAACGATATTCATTTCCTTCATATCGAAATTAGGAATTAAATTATTTTAAATCGAACTTCTGAAGAATCACATGCAAGTACTATAGTATACAATTTTTGTGTGCCGTATGCCAATCTGCTCAAGTAGCTTTAGACTTACTTCTCAAACTCCAAAAGCTTCATTCTCTTTGGAAAAAACGAATTGCAAGCGTAAAGCTAGGCCTAGCATCTCATAGGTCTTACTACAAAGCCCATATTTTACTACAAGAATATGACATTTTGATGAAATCGTGTCCAAAACATCATTTACACTGAGTTTACTAATCTAAATACCAAATTATTGAAAACGGTGTGTGAAAGAAACAGATAATATTAGGATCAACACCGATTGCAAACAAGGGAGATAGCATGGAGGTAGCTCGACCCTGCCAGTCCTCGCGCGTAGCGCTCCCATGCATCTCTACACGGCATATACACCAATGTCTTAGCAATGGAAGTGTGACTCGAACAATATAAACGATCAACAGTTCACGTGACTTACTTCGGATATCGCTTCGTCATTAGATCTTTTCTATAGGGGCGAAGGGAGGGGCCTTCACTGTTTTCGATTTATGTCTGACCTTTCAAAATGACACGAAGCTATGCAGCGCGCGTTAAGACAATGTAAATACTCTTTATTTGACATCAAAGTTAGTGTGTATGGGCAATTATGGCTTTTCAAAATGATCATAATAAATTATCAAAGTGTTTTAAAAGATGGGTGGTTAATATGGGACTTCGATTTTGTTCCTTCTACGAAATGGACATTATTTTCTAATTAGTTAACCTT
>CALNVZ010000649.1:32100661-32112924 GCA_940671915.1 Paracentrotus lividus | reverse complement strand
AATCATCATTTAACTGCGTGTGTCTGAGAGGTCACAAGGTAGAGACAGGTCACTGTAACGTCAGGAGAGTATAATCTTTATTAGAAATAATAAAAATTGTGCACATTGCATATCACAAAATAATTCTGGTTTCCATGAAGACTATGTTTTCTCTAAAACGAATATCAATTATCAATCAAATAAACATTCTCTTAAAAAACCAAATGTAGCAGCGGTAAGAGATAAATATCAGACCATGTTTCCAAACATTAAATGCATGAATGACATTCAGCTTAAAACTCACATATAAGGCACCAAACTCATTTAATAAAAAAAAAATCAATACACTAAGTTAAGCTATAACAACCCTTTTCAGAATAGAATGATAAAAAGATCCCAGGTTTAGAAACAATGATACATTCTTAAAACTATTATGTCTTCACATCTGCCTCAGATTAAACCAACGCAATTCACACACACACCTCGCCGGTGACGCAACATTGACAACAATTGCTCCGGGCTTTATTTCGTCCAAGATATCGAGTTAGGTTTATATAGGGTTATCTTTAGAGAGAGGGAGGGAGGGGGTTAACTCACAGGCTCCGGTTAAGTCCAGTGTTGAGTAATCGATAGATGTATGAAATTTACAGCGGAGCAATTGCCGAACCCCTGGAGCAAATCTTATGGAATACTATTACCTATATTTTCTTATTTTCAAACAAACTCCAATAATCTGATCGAACGTTCTCTGATTATCCCATATACATGATATACCTCATTAAGATATTCTTTTGCCAACACAGGGTAAATAATGTTAATGCTGATAGAGGGCGCTACATATTATAGGCTCTATAATAAATAGTCTGACAAAGTTGGTTAATCGGAGCCCGAGTGTAAACAAATAGCATCTCAGTGACTAAAAGGATAATTCTATAGCACCACTTTTTGGTTTGTTTCTTTGGTGGTATTTCTTATTTATTTTCTTGCTTAAAAACTACAAACTATTTCTTGTAAACCATTTCAAATCGCTGGTTAAAATGGTCTATCAGGACATCCAACCCGTCCAAACACCCTACAAATAGGAATACTGCATTATGCATGGAAATGTTATCAATTCCATTGCGAAAAATTACATCTTTTGAAATCCCTCTACACAATACATGTATAGTAAAAAAAAAATAGTTTTGCACAAAAAAAAAAAAAAAACAATTAAAATCAACTTCAAAACTATCTATAAGAAATTTATTGGATCAACAAAATATTAAGATTAAATTACTTATTGATTTTCTTCATTGTTTCAAAAGTTAACAAATAAAATAATCAAATTAACAACATCAGTATGTAACATAGAACATTTTGTTCAAAAGTAACAGAGAAAAATTATAAAGAAAATTCAGGAACAGCAAGAAGCAAGGCTTGTAAGGCGCTGGTTCCTTTAATATAAAATAGAATACAAAAGTAAGCAATTTTTTTTTTTTTTTTTTTTTTAACTGAAACATATTCATGAATATTCATAATTGAATAAATCTTAATTGAATAATTCTTGCCCCATCCCAACACGGACAAAACTGACTAAAAGCGCACGCACTGTCAACCAGGCTACTATCATGCCGGGATGAGGCAAGAAATATAATTTACAATTATTATACAAAAAGAAGGAAAAAACAACAAACTTAGAGAGACAAAAAATACCGGGAGGACTAGGGTGGGGAAGGGGGGGGGGTGTCGAAGATTTAGATATGATTTTTTTTTTATATAGTGTGAATGAAAAGTAAAGTTTGCTCTTTGGTGTTATTTTGATCCTTGGTGATATCCGTCTGTCATTAGAGAAACAAGAGTGATATTAGTGGTTATATGATGATAACAATAATAATTTAAGTTTGTGTTTTAATAAAAATATGCTTCTTATCTCACGCATGTCTCTATAACAATACCTGGAAAAAAAAAATGCCTCAAAGTTTACAATTGTACCTGAAAAGTACATTATAAAAGCTAGAGGTGCAAAAAATCAGCAGGTTCTCAATTCGAGGTACTTTACATGTGAACTTATGAATTTATTTTAAAAGCCTTTCTGTATATTGTTATAACCATCTCAAATCTGTTTCAAACCCGTGATGATCTTAATCCTAACCCTAGCCCTAACCCTAATCTTAATCGAATCCTAATCCTAACCCATGAATGTACCTGCGTTCCAAATGAGGTTATCGAGAAAAACTTTTTATCAATCGTAAGTCTTTGTGTGACAGGCCATAAGGGAGTTTACAGTTGCAGTCTGCGCATGCACGAGTCTGCGATATGCACTTTCGGGGTCAGTCCAACTGTACATAAAATGCGGCGACCGTACAGTCAACCCATGAGTCAACCAACGAACGACATATCTACAAATTTTTATCAGACAAAAATCTAGCTGTATATTTCTTTTTATCGGTCTGTTCCTTCTCGTTTGCCATGTTGAATAATATGATGAAACATTTTCATGACTTTGACTGACGTTTTCCTCCCAGAAAGTTGCAAAAACGGACTGTGTACTTGTTGACGAGTCGCCCGAGTGATGAGCGGCAAAGCGCGACTTGGCAGCCGACTGCTGCGGCGGGGTGTCCCGCTCTGTGCGCGCGATGTATATATAACTCGCGTACGGCAAACCGGCATAGACCAATTCCATGATATATTCAAGATTTAAAAAAAAACAGTACGCTTATAAAACACCTACCAGAGATTGAATTCCTATCTTTATTTTGATACCATGTTTATTCGAGTCTCTGTTCTCAACTGAAAGTGAAATTGATTTTGCCGAGGCCTTCTTTGTGCAATAATGACAATTTGACATTGCCCGGCAGAAACTGCACACCGGTCCGAATATCGAGATTTCAATGCCGTTGGTTTGGGCGAACTCAATGTCGGTTTGCCGTACGCGAGTTGGTTCTTACCAATTTCGCTTTCAGTTGAGAAAAGAGACTCAAATAAACATGGTATCAGAATAAAGATAGGAATAAGTATACATTGTCTATCTCATCAATAGACAAGTGCGATTCTTCATCCATATTTTCACAATATCAGCGCAAAAAGTATGACAACCATATGTAAATCAAAGGGACTACCTACAAGCGAACGCTGACAAGCCTGGGTCAATCACGACAGTTGTGCTAACGGATTTCTCCCAAGCCTTCGATTTGGTTAACCACAGCATTGCCATCACAAAATTGTACTCTATGGGCACACGACCATCATTGCTGCCCTGGATATGCAGTTTTCTCAATGAGCGAACTCAGCAAGTACGCTACAATGGTCAACTCTTCAGCTGGGGTTCCTCAAGGGACACGTTTGGGGCCCTTGGTATTTCTAGCGATCGTCAACGATGCTCTTCAGACATCTCACTGTTCTAGGTGGAAATATGTTGACGACCTAACTATTGCTGAAACACACAAGTTGAATGGTCCGACTACCTTAGAAACCACGTTGTCAGGGTTTGTGGATTGGTGTATCGAATCAAATATGCGCCTCAACCCTGCCAAATGTCAGGTTATGAGAGTCTCTTTCACTCGCCGGCAGCTTCCACCGACAGAAGTCGCGATCAACGACGAGCTGATCCCGGACAATGAAAATGTGAAACTTCTTGGTGTAATCATCAGTAAAGACCTTAGATGGACTGACCATGTCAACTATATTACGTCGAAAGCTTCAAGAAAGCTCTACCTTCTACGAATACTGAAACGATTCGCAATGCTTCAACAGGATCTTGTTAATACAGTATTCGTTTCCTACATAAGGCCAATACTGGAATATTGTTGTGTGGTGTGGACACTCTTCGTTAACTCTCGGTCAAGATTCACAAATCGAACACATTCAAAAACGTGCCTTACGATCAATTCTTGGACCAAGATACGAATCGTATAAACATGCCCTTGCCGTGTGTAACTTGATCTCTTTAAGGACAGAAGAGGAGATCTTTGTTTCAAGTTCGCCACATTGTTATCTCGCGACCATCTTGACTGGCTTCCGGAAAGGCAGTCCTCGCGTAGAATCTTGAGACATAGCAATAGATTCCGTGAAATCAAATGTAGAACGGAACGGTACAGAAAGAGTGCCTTGCCCTTTCTAGTGAGACTATTGAACAATAATTCATAGTGATTTACACTGGATGACTCTTATTAACGTGCAATATAAATGGATATGACACATGTATAATGAGTTTAATAATTTTTAGATATTTTTGTAAATTGTTATATATTATCCTTTTTCTGTACTTATATCCAGTTTCAATCCAATCTAATATCCGATTCTTAATGATAATATGCATTCTCAATTCTATTTGCATGTAAATACTTTTGGAAATCTACAACCGATTTCTAAATTTATAACCAGCTGCTTTTTTTTCTCTCTATGAAGTAATTTGAATTATAATGAATCTTGGCTATGTATCTCTTTCAAGCCTAAATTTTTCATAAATTTGGATGGACATTATTTTAATTTGTGTTTGAATCTATAAACTCATTTTGTATCACTGGTATTCTTTTCAAGAATAATTACATATAACATACATATATTACATTACATATAGGCTACTCAATATATACTCAGTTAAACTTTTTTGTCTGTAATTTTTCCATAATTTTCTTCTCAATACTTCATAATTTATATCCTGAAATCCTATCCTTTACTGAATTTTCAATCTGATGTATTTCGTCTCTATAATAGTAATCTAATTTTCCTCGATGCATGGTATATACGCTTCAGTAATCACGTTTTTCTAAAAGAAATCATGATGAATCTGTTTAATCATTGTTATATTTTCAAAGTTTCCTAGAATATTGATTTGTTATTTGAAATTTCTATCTAAAATATCTATATACTCCCATTGTCTATCTGTTTAATCACTGTTATATTTTCAAAGTTTACTAGAATATTGATTTGTTATTGGAAATTTCTTTCTAAAATATTCGTATACTCCCATTGTTGTTGCAATTATGATTTACATGACATATTTCATTGTTTATGTTTATATATCATGTTTTTTACTCTGTAAATCTTTCTCAATTCAGCCACTGGCTGCGATGAAATGATAATAAAACCTTCAATTCAATTCAATTCAAAGGGTATCATAGACTTCAAACGTAAGAATTCCTACTATAGAGGAGACCATGTACAGGTGACCCCTGACCCAATGACGTCACAGACCTCCTATCGGTTATACCCCCATTCCACTCAGAATTTTGGAGCATCGGTCACTAATCGGACGCAATTTTGTAATCCTTCTGGTTACCCACCGAGTGGTCTCATGTCAAAATCTGATGGTCCGACGTGTGATTTGTCGACTATCAGGTACTTGTCCGACGTGTTGGACGCGATCCGAAGAGGCAAAATAGTCCGGTGAGGGAACTAAGCTCAGGCCTTAGTTCGCTATCGGACTGACCGGACACCATTTCCGTTTTCGACCTCGAGTCAATATTGGATATGTGTCAGTCAGTCCGATGTGTATAAGATTCTATTGTTTGTAGCTGCCCGACGTCTCTGGCCGACATCTGATTAAAATCGGGTGATCAGGTATTCATCTTATTGCAATTAGCGGTTTGGTTTTTATCAAGTTTGCGAAAAGAAGTGTCGTTTTCAACCCGACTGTGGAATGTTGGTAGTATCGGGTCAATGTACGATCGAACTCCGAGTAGTGACTGATTAATTTGATTTGAGTTGGGCGCGTATCAGATGGATGCTGGAAGTGCCAGTTTAGAGTCAGGTAGCCCCCAAATTACCCTCCGAAAACAAATGCATGGATTGGACAAGCCGATGAAAACGGCGGACAGATATCGGGCAGATACCAATCTTTCATCCGATTTCATGCGGATAATAAAAAAAATCATGGTCACCAAAACAGGCTCCTCGGGTGAGATTTCATCGGAACTCATCAAAATTGACATTTTGGGGATCAGGTGAGCTCGAGATGAGAGTCCGATTGTCAGTGGAATGGGGGTATAACTGTAAACTCCCTCATGGTCTGGTTTCTTTGGCGGTCCATCATTATTTTTAGGTGTGATGTCTTTGCTACAAGATCTTTACATGCATCTGTTGAATTTCCAACCACCGGTACAAATTTGGTTTTCTTAATGGACATTGTAATATTGCACCATTGTCCATAGTCATCCAACATCTTTCGGAAAGTGGCGAGATCTTTGTAGAAGTTGGGACCAATTTTTGCTATTCTCCTCCATAGAGTTTTATTATAATGATCATACAACATCATATCTGCTTCGTTCCACTTTCGAATCTGTTTTCGCTGTTCTTCGTTCGTCACTGCACTTGAATTTGATGCGCGTTGGTTCATTCTAACGTACAGTAGGTCTTCGAATTTCCAGCAAAATATCCGCTTAAGAAGCACCAATGATTCATCGATATAATCGGTAATAAGCACAAAGTGTAATTTTTCGTCAATATTTTTGATAATTTCTTTCACATTGGTGGTACTGTTTGCTATGAATTTTGGATCCCCGAGAAAGTCTACCAACTGCCCGTTCCTCATTTGCATGATGTGGTTACCTGTATTATTATTCCATTTCAAATTTTTCCAATATTTGAGTGGCTGTTTCAGAAAACTACTGATTTGGCTAGCAGGTGTTCTCCCCGGTACTTTCATTGATTTATATCCTTTAAAGAAAAAGAAAGCAGACTCCCATTGTTTGACTGGGTCCCGTAAAATGGTTATATATTTCGTCTCTTGACTCATTAAACGCTTCAAATTGTCCTCATTCTTTAGGAAAACGATATGAAATGGCATCAGGGTGTAGTTCTTGTAGTTTACGTAATCCTTATCAAGAACTCCTAAGGGAGGTAGGATGTGACGATTCTCGATTTTGTCGAATCTAAAGTGCCCTTTGACTGGATCCTTTTTGTTAACTAGTAAAGACATGTTGTGCAACGCCCCGTATTTCTTTAAGATGGCACTGAGGGTGGTGCTTCCAGTTTTGTGAGTCTTGATGAAAACCACACTGCTTACAGGGGAACACTTCCTTAGAAGCATAGGACGCAAGGCTGATGAATTTGTTAGCCTGTGCGTCATAATCGGAACCAAAGACTCTGGGTCGAATCTCTCATTAGACAGCATCATCAAGGAGCAAAAAGCAGCGATGACAGCGACACACGGGAGCAAACGAACGAAGTATTTCTGCAAATATGGACATTAAGAAATACAAAATGTGAATTATCAAACAAAATAATTTAAGTTTATTAGTGCCATGCACAAAGGAGACCAAATCTATCCGCATCGGACGTAACTAAACGGAAGTGTTTGTGTTAATTTGAAAAGAAGGCATAAATTATGTAGCCCATGGAGAATATACATGTATATAAAAAAAAAATTTCAGATATCAGTGACAATTTTCTGTTATTTACTTGTCTTTATTTGTATATATTAAAGAGCAATATAATATGCACCTCAGTCGCGTTTCCAGGGGGTAGAACTGAGGAGCATTGGTCGGTTGGTTAAACAAAATGGGGCCCCAAAATGAGAAGAAAATCGGCATTGTGGGGGTCGACACACTTTTTGTTGAAATAAAATCTCCGGAAGGGGTTGGGGGAACGTCCAAGATAATGGGTTGTTTTACGATCAGGGTACACCCATTTGTCTCACTGGACCAAAAAAAAAGTTGTTTTGTTTTTCCTCAATTTTTGTGTATGTATTCTAGACAAGTGAAATGATATTGCTTTTAAATTTTGAGGCATAAGGTCACCAACTTATTTTTCTATAGGGGTTCAAATTTTTTATTACAGGTAAAGTCAATTGCTTCATTTTTTTTGGAGAGGACGCTTTTGGGCGGAACGTGATTTGACAATATTGTTACATGAACTGTCTGAAAAATATGGGGATGTGGGCGAAGTAAACATTATAAGTTTGTTGCATACATACAAGTGTTCTTACAGACCAAAACATTGTTAATAAAGGGATGTCTAAACACCGAATTTGGAGAGGACATTTGAAACAAAGTATCGACAAAAGTTTTTTTTTTTTTAATGGAAAAGGATGGGTTTCTGGGATGGGCAAACATTTTCTTTTACATTCTCCCCCAGAGAGGCTTAGGGTATGTCTGAAGTCGTCGATAGGGCTCCGAAAGTCAGTTTGATTAAACTAGATTAAAGCCATAATAATAATAATAATAATAATAATAATAATAATAATACGATTATTCGAATAAGCGAATAAACGCATTTGCGGGAGGATGCAGGTCACAATAGCTAGCCATATTATGGCCAAATTCAATGCACACGGCCTTCCCGGAGGCGGGAAAATTGCGCCCCCAGCAACAAGGCTGTGATTGGTCAGTCACTGCATGGTAAGCGCCGTAATACAGCGTCCCTAGTGATGGCTAAGCAACAGCTCCGTGGGTTACGCCCTTACGCGGTTAAGAGCCAATGAAACGCGGCGATTTCAGCGTCGTACGCTTACGCGCCACGTATGCGCTTGATTTAGAAGTTTGCATTCATTCTCAACTTAGTATTGGGGGATACAAGACGCTAATTTGTTAACCGGTCTTAATACCTTTTTCTTATCTGGATACATTATTTTAATAACAAGAACTGCTAGGCGTAGATCTAGTTTGTTTTCTACTAGCATTACGAGAAGTATTTACCTAACAAAGTCTGATGTTTGATTCATTTTGGAAATGGATCACCGATTTTAAGTTGGAAACCAGAAAGTAAGATAGCCTATAAGGCCTATGGCTTCTCTACGCCTAAGGCTAAGTCTACGGTTGAAACGGACGTGAACACTGCCGGGGAAATCTTAGTACCGTACACCGCCCGGTTCTCGAGGTATGCTAACCGCGCTGACTTTACGTGCATGTACACACAAAAATCGTCCGTATTTGCACATCGTGTAAATATACGAAATGTCCGCTCGCACATTCGCGAAGAACTATCTATGCAACACAACAGTTCCGTTTTCCGACCCGATCTGAGCGCGGAATTCGAATAAATATGTTGTTTTCTCACCGAGTTTTGTGGCATCGGCAGAAAATCAAATTGCAGAGCAGATGTCACATGTCTCTCATTTCGAAGAAAATCAGCCTAAATTTCGTATTTTGCGACTGAATTGTTGATCACGATAAATGTATGATGTCGACACAGTCCCCGAGATCTTACCCAAGATGTAAAACATGTTCGAAATCCGGTATTTTTTATAAGTTAATCTCATCAGAACAACGGTCTACTTTAGACCAGCCCTCGCCCAATTATCGAGTATGCACTAAATGCACGTCGTGCGGTCGCGCAATAATATAGTTTCACTGATTTGATTGACATCGTATGGGTTTATTCACGTCAAACTAATTTTACTGGTTTTTGACTTGTAATTTGGATTCATAATTGTTAAATTTGGATAATTAAATCAGATTTATATTTTTGAAATATATAAATATTATGTAGAGGATTGTCAGCTACTAGTATATATAAGAAAAAGATGTAAATAAAAGAGAAGGTAGAAATTTGGAGGAATGGCATGGCGTTGTTTTTGTTTTGTGTTTTTGTTTTTGTTTTTGTTTTTTCTTTTTTATTCTTCTGTTTTTCACAGTGGAATCAAATTTTCTATGTAACAATGTTTACAAAGACCCCAAAATATCATTTATCTGTGTTTCGTTGTTTCTCATTTGTGAAACACGAAAGGCACGTATCCCGGAACCGCCCCCCCCCCCCCCCCGATAAAAAAAAGGAAAACGATGAAAATGAAGGGGAAAAAAAGGATTTTTTTTTTTTTTTTCTTGTTTAGTTTCAAAATTGTATTGTTCAAAATGTTCACCACGCTTCATGATTGTTCTATTGACTGACAGATTTACTTTGTTCCATGTTTTTACCAAAACTGGGCAAAGTTTTGTCCATCAATAATCGTTACAGATCAATCAATAACTAACCTCTAAACTGATTGTCACAATATTTGATAATATGTATATAAGTTCAAGTTCATGCTCAGGCAACATTTATTTCCTTTTCAAAATGCATAAGACAAATAATCTTATGATATCAATCATGTAAGAGAACTTGCCGCATTAATTGTAATCAATATAAACAACTTTTGTAATAGTGTTTGATGCTTGTGATTAGTATTTTTCATTATCGAAGTTATTAATATGTGTAAAATACATACATTTTTAATTCGAGATTAATAAATCTATTATGATCACTTCTTTATACTACCAAAATGCAAATTTATGTTTAAACATGAACATTGCCTCTCGATTTTAAACCTGTGGCGGATCCAGGATTTCATCACAGGGGGGGGGGGCAAAATCGGAATTTCAGATTCAGTTACACCAAATTTTTTTTCCTGTTACACCGGCGAGCCAAAAGGTACACTAATTTTTTCATGTCACGCTGGCCGAGCGATAAGGGGGGGGAGGAGGGGAGGGGGTGTGGGTGTTAATTTTTTTTGGCCATCAAATAGAGGTCATATGTTTCAGCCATAGTGGTAAGGTTGGAGGTCAATCTACCCGCTCGTCTATTACCGGTACTTCACTTTTTTTCTTTTTTTTTTCTAGGCCCCCCCCCGTGGATCCGGGGGCCGTCTGTTATATCAAACTAAGGCAGTTTCCTTTGTTCAAATTTTATGTTTGCTAAATGCATAATGATTCTCTCTTCATATTGAATAATCGCTGTGTGTATTTTGACCTTACAATACTGAGGCATAATTCATTACTTCATTGATTTTGTTGTCATAGTGTTTCATTTTTACATTGAATAATGATAAATTAACCAAAAACATTTTCCGTTTTCAAATGTTACAAATTAAAATAATTGCACTTTTACTATTACGTGCATTCAGATAGACAGAAAGTGCAACTATAATTGACCGGAGAAAAAAAAAATATAATAAAGAAGAAATCATTGTTTCATTTATTTACTTCAATGAATGTCTGAATGTTCAATATAATATTCAAACAAGATATAATAATATAAAGTATAGTATATATTGCGCAGCCTACTTAATAATATATTTCTACCTAGTGCAGAACAAAATAAATCATACATTTTAGAGAGCAGTACTAAGAAAATAATTCTTAAGTTGAGTTTTGAACATATAACTGTGGGTGATTCCCTAATAACGAGATTGGCCATGCATTCATAAATTGAGCGTCTATATCGGAGAGGGGGGGGAGGGCAGGTGGAAGTTTCCTTGAATGTTTGTTTTTGTTATAACCAATTTTGGTGAGTGCAATCATAACCGTTGTGAACGTATAAGGACAATAACCCCTACTTTTCACCCCACCTAACTACGTACCTGAAGGACAATTTACCCCAGGAAATCACCCCCATCCGATGAAAGAAATGGCCTCAAGGTCGACAAAACCCCTGGAAAATTACCCCGGATAATAATTATCATTTACCCACTGGCCAAATTAACCTCTGATGGGGACATGTAATTCCCAGACGAGTATAACCCTGGCCAATATTTCCCGTTGTAATAAGCACCTCTCATACTCCCAGAATCGGGGACAAAATTAATACCACCTATGGACCAATTTTACCAGCGGGTAATTACACTGAAACCATTACACCCCCCCCCCCCCCCCCCCCCCGTATTACTCTTGGGACAATTACCATCTTGGAATATTATCCCCAGGATAACGTCATATTATCCCCTAGGAAAATTAAAACTCCTCTCCCTGGATCACTGTTCCCTATCGTAAGATATATAAACCCAGGCGATTCAACGATCTCCCAACGTTCTAATTATTTCATTTAATTGGCTACCACAATTTTTGTAATTATTGTAACTTCTTAAAAACAACAAAAACAAACAAAACAAACCGCACAACTCTTTTTAAGAGCTGTCAATCCAGAAACAAGAATATTTCCTTTCAATTTTTTTGTTACATTATATACAAAATATTTAAAATCGGATTTTTTTATATTATTGAATTTAATTTTCATTGAATAATGGAACAAAATAATGAAAGGACACGGTTATACAATATTACAAACTCTCAGTACCAAATGATCTGATTTTCATTTCTATTTCCAGAAAAAATCAAGCGAGATAAAATATCAGGTATAAAAACCAATTATTGAAAACCAATAACTAAACATCATCATAACATTGACCTGATAAGAATAACACTTTTATTTTTGTTGACTGAATATACAACAAAATCAAAGAGTTCCTCATGATAAGATATAGGCCTACTAAGATGATGAATGTGATTGCATGTAGGCCCTACATAGAATTTATATTAAACTGAGAATAAAAAAAAAATAATAATAATAATTTTCTGAGATGAAATAATTAGAAGATGAAAAGATAGACTTGA